>WBNH01009603.1:100590-142623 GCA_013401255.1 Urocolius indicus
TGAGCGCGTGCCTGCGCGTGCGTGCGTGCGCGCCTGCGCCGACCGAGGGCGCGAGGAACGGGGCGGGCGGGCGCGCGCCTGCGCCACCCCCCCCCCCCGCGTCAGCCCCGCGGGCGCTGTCCGCCAATCCCCAGCACGGTGACGTCATGCGGAGCGCCCGCTTCCCGCCGCGGGCTGGGTGGCGGCGGCGGCGGCGCGGGGGGTGTTGCGGTGGGCAGCGGGTCTGGCGGCTGCGCTCACCGGGGAGGTTTCCCCTTTCAGTTTTCTTTAGCTCGGCTGCGTCTGAACGAGAGCAGCGTTTTCCTTCTGACGGGGTCTTTCAGCAACCTAGGAAGTAAGGGCAGTGGTCAGCGTTGGCTTGTCTCCGCGTAGAGCTTCTTGCCGTTCATAACTCAATGGGAAGTTCAGAGCTCCTCCCTGGAACGGGGAAAGCTTTACACTTATGTTGAGGGCTGAAATAATCACCGAGTGTGGGTCAAGCATCCAATAACCGCTTCTCGGTATGACGGAATCCAGACCTTGGGAGCGCGGTGCTTTCATAAGACCCTGCTGTGTCCTACTGACTTGCAAAAAAAACTGCTATAGCTGTGGCTGTCAAACGGCTTTCTCGGAAGTGAATCTCTCTCTTTTCCTGGGCCTATTTATGTAAGGATTGAAAAAAAAAAAAAATAAAGAACTCTATGTGTTTGTGGGAGAACTTGGTTTTGGTTGTTTTTTCTTTGCCAGTTGTTTCCATTTCTTATGCCCAGCTGGAATGTTTCTGATGCTTGCTGAGATGTCTGCCTGGCCGAGGAAGGTGAGTGAGTACCCAGACCCATCCCAGGGGAAGCTGGTATCCTTCCTAGCCTTCACAGTGTACAAAGCCCTTGGACTTCGGAGAAGAAGATTTTTGTCATAAAGAAAAAAAAAAACAAACCAGTCTCTGCTACTGGGCAGAGGATGCTGGGCAAGAGATGGTTGTGCTGAGGTATCTTCTTCCAAGAGGGAGATGCAGGGCAGGTGGGAGAGGAACTGGGGGCAGGGTGTTCCATGTTGCCAAAACGTGATGCGATTGCTCTGCATCATTGTTTTATTAGGTTGAGGGGTTTGCTGCATGCAAAAGCCTTGGTAGCTTCTCGAGGACTAGGGGTGCACAGGCCTTTGGTTTGGATGTTACAAGGAATGCAGTTAGAAACAAAACTGCTTGAGAGAGACCTATTTTTTTTAAGGACTTCAGTGATATTTTTAAAGAAACACATTGGTTTTTGGTGTGTGTTTTCAGATGGAAGTATTAGTATTAGAATATGGAAAGAGTAAATGTTAGTTTAACTGGAAATAGTTTATTTCACAATGTTAATTTCAATCTTTAGTTGAGAGGCCAAAAAACAAGCACCAGCCTCTTAGTTTAACTTGTGAGGTCAGAGGTGTTTTCTCCTTGCAATGAAATTGGATAGTTTTAGTCCCCAGTAAGGTGATCAGTTCCTTTCTGTGATAATTTGCTATTGTTGCTATAAAACTTGCAGTAATTTGATTTGCAGGAAGGTGGAAATTGTACCAAAGAAAGATCATCTTCATAACCATCAGAGGGGAACCGTTGGGCTGGGGGCCAAATGAAGCACCTGTGGTGTTGGGACTGCTACTTCTTGGCTGGTGTTTGGTGGCAGGAATACAGAATGGGCTACTGGGGCATCCTGTGAGGGGAAAATTGAAGCCTGTAAGAAATTTAACTACTTCGGTGCACTTATCTCAGACACATGCTAATGATAATTCAGTATAAGCTGCTTTTTCTTACTGAGTTGGTTCTGTTCCAAGAGAGTAATTCTCGGCTTCTGTTTGGGAGTTGGCATCACTTTTTTGGGTTTTTTTTTGTTTGTTTGTTTGTTTTGTTTTTACTGTTCCATTGTAAGCAACTGCAATTTCTGTTTCCTGAGCCTCGGGATCGTGGTGGGGTCGTGCTGGACACCCTGAGCCCTATGATGCCAGGGGAGCTGGGTTACTGTGGTGTGCGGGGTTGAAGTTTCAGGCAGGTTAAAGCCCCAGGCCCCGGATCTGTTGTTAATTCTGAGCGAATAAGTAACAAAATCTGCTTGCTGATATGGTAGTCAGAGCTGTTTCTTGTGAAAATGCAGGTGGACGTGAGGGCAGCCGGGCTTGGCAGGGGGCAAGGTTGGATCCCCAGTGTGTATTATAAAAGCGGCAGGAGGGTGATAACGATGGGAAGGACGGCTGTGGGCAACACGACGTGGCGGCGGGATGAAAGGCAGCACGGGGCTGGCGGGCACAGCGCCCCGCTGCGACCCGGGGCCGCGCCGGCCGGGAGGGTCGTGCCCCGCCGGCCCTGCCCACGCGCGGGGGGCGGNGCGCCGAGCCGCCATGAACTTCTTGCGGGGCGTCATGGGCGGCCCCAGCGCCGGCCCGCAGCCCTCCGGAGCCGAGACGGTGAGCGGGGTGCGCGGCAGCTCGGCGGGGCCTAGCGGGCGGCGGGGAGCTGGGCGCCGCCCGGGACGGAGCGCGGGTGGGGCGCAGCGAGCGGGGACCGCTCCGGACCGTGCCCAGGGTGCCGGCCGGGGGCTTCCGAGAGGCGTCGTGGGGAGGCCGTGCCGTTTCCCCCCGTGCCGGGCAATGACAGCTCGTCCCGCGTGTCCGGGAGAGGGTCGGGCCGCGTCGTTGCCCTCCAGTGCCCGCGCAGGGGCAGACAGCGGCTGTCCTGCCCCCTCTCCGTGTTGCGGGCCGGCTCTGGGCCAGGGCGGGTGCGAGGAGCCCTCGGTGGCATCCCGCGGCACTCCCCAGCGCGGCGGGGTGCTCGGGCCAGGGGGCTGTTGCTCAGGGGTTCCCAGGGCTCTGTGCCTTGGGCTGCTGGGAGGAATGACGTTAGAGTGCGGGCAATTCACAGCTCTGCCGTGTTGTACCTGAATCCTGCCTGTATTTTGTGGAGCATTTTGGAGCCTGTTGACGTTATCGTGGTACATTGTCTTTTATCACACATGCCGTGTACAATTCCAGATTCAGAAGCTGTGTGACCGAGTAGCTTCTTCCACTTTACTGGATGACCGGAGGGATGCTGTACGGGCTCTTAAATCATTATCCAAAGTAAGTATCCAGCTTCCTGAAGAGCCGTGTGGGTTTTTAAGAGTTTTGTGATCTTGGACTTTAGGCTAGACCATTGACTGTTCTTTTTTTTTTTTTTTTTCACAATAGAAATACCGATTGGAGGTAGGCATACAGGCTATGGAACATCTCATCCACGTCCTTCAGACAGACCGGTAAGCGTGTTGCTGATCTCTGCCAGCCGCTTCCAGCTGATAACCTGCCCCTCCTCTGCTGGTGAAACCAACAAGTACAGACCTTCTTCCCTGTACCAATAAAGCTAGGATGAGAGCTGGTTTTCTAACAGCTCTTCTGTCACAGTGGCCTTGAATGATGACAGACTTGATCAGAGCATACTCAGAGGTGAAAAGAACGGAATTCCAGGAATTTGGGCAAGGGACAGAAAGATTCAGTTCTAGGTAGAGTAAAGGTGATACCAAAGTGCATCCTAATTCTTCTCGATGGTCAAGTTCTGCTCCTTTGGAAAGGTAAATCCAAAATGGCAGTGGTAATTAAACCCGATATTTGAAATAACCCAAATCAACCTGTTATTGGGGGAAAAAGTGAACTAGACAGAATTAAAAGGAAATGAATCGAGTCAGCGAATGTGTGTTCTTTCAGGTGTGCCATCAAATGAACTGGTAGAATAATTATGTTATGGGGAGTAATGCAAGCATTTATACTAGAGGGCTCAAGTAAATACTGAAGCTGAACTCCATGGCTACTGTTAGTGCAGATGACTCTAGTCTAAATACTTCATGTGGACTGTCGTGGAATATTTGTGCAATGCAGCATTGAATTATCTTTGCTGTCCATCCCTTTCTGCACTTGATCACGTTGCTGTACCTGATACTACTCAAGTGTTGTCACTTGGAGCTTGTTTGCAGTGCTCTGATTTAGCCTTCAAGTCCTTCACTGTCCTGGTGCTTAGGCAGGCAAGTGTGTTGTGGCGGTCATTAAGTCTGGATTTGAACATAAAGCTGATGAACGTACAAAAACTCTCCCTGTCATAAGGGCATAGTCAGACTGCTTGTGTGTGTGTACATGGGAAGCGTCTTCTAATGTCAAGACAAAGGAGAACTAGGAAAGCAGCAGGTTTTGGGAGGAGACATTATTTCCATTCTCTTGACTGGGTAGTTAAAAATGTATGTCTGGCCTCTGTGCAACTTCTATGATGCAAACTGTTAAAGGGAAGATTATGGGAGTAACTGTCACTAATGTGAAGGGGAAGCCTTTAAAAAATTAGGTCAAGGAGCCTGCTTTCATCCTCTTATCTGCTCTTGAGGCTAGATTTGAACTTTGAGAAGGGAGGTGGGGCTCCCCTGATTCCCTTTCCCTTGAGAAACCCTTTGGCTCAGGCTCTGTGCTTTTTAGGATCCAGTTGTTCCTTTGGAATTTGTATGTGCTGGGTCTCTGTGTAGTTGTCTTGTGTGTTTTGGGCTACAGGTCAAGAGAGACTAAATACATCTCTGAGGTTTTTGAGCTTTCAGCTGAAAAAATGCTGTCTCCCTCAGAGTGTTGGTAGACAGATTCCCTGTTGCGTGTTTCCTGGTGGATCAGCCCATGGGCTGGCTTACATGCTGTGATTTGTTTGAGAGAAGTCTCATTGTAGTCCCAGTGTCTGATAAGTTCGGGTATGTGTTAGAGGTGGTGTGAGTGCACTCTTTCTGTCAGCGATGGTAGAGGTGAGGCTTTTGGGATGCTTTTACTTGTAGGAATACAAATGCAAGCCAGCTCATCTGAGTAACCAATTGACAGTGATTTGCAGGCTGAGTTGTCCCTGATTCCTTGTTTGACTGGCATGCTGAACTGAGAGGGTGGGGGTGTGGCAGGACAGTGCTGTTGTGCTGCCATCGCTGTTGCAGCGTATGCCTGTAGGTGTGATCTCTGCCCCTTTCCAGTGTTTCCAGGAGCCCTGAAACTTTCTGCACAAGTGGAAAATGCTTGTTTCCTCCTTCTTTCCTCCCTTGTTTTTTTTCTTTGCAATGCAGCTGCTTAAGATTTTAAACAAGCAGCAGTGCAACTTTAGAGAAAGCAGAAGTTAGTGATTGGTTCAAGTTGTCTTCTCACTTGCCATTGTATTTGTGTGACTCGCATGTGCTGGTCCTGTACATTGACTGTGTACAGATTATAGAAGGTCTGATTTGACTAGAAATGTGAAAGGACCAGGAACACAGTGTGCTGAAGTCAAAGTAGTGACTTTGTTTTCCTTGGAGCTTTAGGGAAACATGGTTTTTCAATGACAGCTAGGTTGGCCTGAGGATTGGTGACTGAGCTCCTGAGGTGAACCATTTTGGCCATGAAGCTGCTCATGGTTGTTATCTTACTGACTGGAGATGTTGTATGCTTATCTTCCTGTTGTCTTGGACATACACCTGTAGTTGCTGTGTTTTGTGTGCACCAGAATGTGAACGTAATCCAGAGCTTTGTTGGGCTGAGTCAGGAGAGGCTTAATCTACTCTCCATCCTTTTTTGCCAGGATGGGATGTTTGGGTGGAAAGAATTACAGGGGAGGAGTCAGCAGCAGGCATGGGTCTCTGAATTTACATAGCCTGTGTGTGTGTGTGTGCAATGGATAGCTGGTGTACAGAGCATTGTAGCGTGAGAATAGTGACAAGTGCAAACACGCTGTCCTATTAGGTATATACCAGAAATTAATGGAATACTTTAAGATGCACAACTGTTTGATCTTCAGCAGCATTTGTCTTGCTGGAATATGTAGTAGCAGTATGAAAAACTGAAGCAACTTCAGCTGCTAGTAGAAGATGACTATTTCCTAATGCAAATAAGCTCTTTTTGATATTACTATCTAATTGAAAAGTCATTTGGTTTTAAGATCTTCTCAGCCAAGTATCATAGCTCTTGTTTTTTGTTTTGTTTTTTTTTCTGAGAATTACATTAACTATTATTCATGTAGCCCTTGAGTAAAAAAGTAGCTGTTTTTCATCTCTGGTGTATCATCTGATTTTGGTGAATCAATTGTTCCTTCTTTTGGAGCTTAAAGTGGTAAGCACAAATAGGCTATGAGCTCTGCAGCAGTAGTTCTTGCCTTCCTACCTTCCCACCTCCCTGACAGAGACGTTTACGTCTTCCTCTCCTAACTTCAGTAGCGAAAAGGCCTGGTTTACATGGCAGTGCTGAAATGCTGAGTGCTTCTGCTGTCCTGTTCTCATTCCTGTCCTCTGATCCTAGCCTCTTGCTCCAAATTTGTTACAGCCTTTATCCTGGAATATACCACTTCTGTCTCTGAAGTGAGCACATCATTCCACTTGTTAGACGGTTTACTTGTAGATTGCCTTAAGCTCTGTCTCCTACCTGAGAGCTTAAAACTTGTTATATAGAAAACTGACTTCTTCCACTAGCTTTTCAGCCATCCTGGAGCCTGATAACACTCCCGAGTCAGCTGTTAAAGGTTCCAGACACTTCTACACACCAGGGTTCTTATGCCACATGTTTATTTTGTAATATGAATCAGGAACTGTGATCTCCTAGGGGACTTCTCCTGACTTGCTCTCTAGATGTTGCCACATCCCACCAGAGATTACTTTGCAAAGAAATTTGATATTGACCATAGAACAAGCCAGCACCACTTAACTGTTGGTGTGGGAGAAGGCACCAGCTTGATCTTTAAATACTTTAGTTCTACTCATATAACAAGGTTTTTAAATTTCAGCATGACAACTCTTAGTAGTTTGAAGTCCAATATGAATGTAAGAGTTCCTTTTTTTTTTCTGAAGGCACAAACCTCAGTTATTTGTGTGCTAGTAGTTCCAAATTTTCAAATTGTAATATGCATCTCGTTAAAAACTTCATTAAGAGGCAATATAAATGTCATTTCCCCTTTGATAGCTTTTCTGTGGCTGGTGTTTTTAGGGGTAAGAAAATGCCCTCCTTTCCAGGCATGCTGTGATTCATAACATGACAGAAACACTCTGTTTTTCCATGCTTTTCTTGACAGTAAAGATGATGCTTGTCTCTATTCTGACAGTAAAAGACCGTAGTTTTAGCATAATAGGTAAAAGCATTTTTGAGGCACCCAACTGAGCAGGACAATACCTGAATGCCTTCACTTCCCTACAGTTCTTTGCCATGATTTGTCAACTCACGGAGTGCTGCACTGATATCTTGGTTATGTGCCACATAAAAACACAGCTGGCAGAGAAAAGATGCCTGAGGTGCCTTATGCTGGGTTGTTGCATTGTAAAAAGGCTGTGTCTCTTACAGATGCATGACAGACTGGGAGTCTCTTTCTTGACTTTTTTTTTTTCCCCTACACAGAAAAAGCTACACGGCTTCAGTCTGAACAGAATAATCAATAAAGTGTATGTGGTGAACAGCAGATGGTAGCAAGGCAGTGAACAGCAAAAATAGATGCTGCTCTCCTTGTTTTATGATGTGATCCTCTGTAGAGAAGAGAAAGGAGGCCTACATTTACCACAGCTACAAAAAATTTGTGTATTCTTTTGTAGCTGCTGTGATTTCCTTAACAAGGGAAAGGAAAAGCGAGGCTGCATCTTGTTTTTTTTAAAGTCTCCAGGAAGTTATTTCTATGTGGTTTTCAGATGTGGATTGTTTCAGTTACATGAAAAAGAAACCATAGGCTTTGTAGTGTTGGGCTGAAGAACTAAAGATCATGGGAAAATGCAAGCAGGCTGGAAATCTGAGCATATCTGCTGGATGAGACTGTTTACAGGGACTGAAAGCTTCCTTTACTTGCTTTGACTAACTGTTTTGCAGTGGAGGAGATATTTTTTCCCTGCTTCTGTTTCCATTACAGCTTAAGAGCAGGTTTCATGAGTGACATGCTGAGGAAATATGTATGTATCCGGGGAGGATGTCAGCAAGACCAGGATTCAATTCAAAACTCAACATGGAGGAACAAACTACACTGACATCTGATTATATCTAGCGGTTATTTTAGTGTGAGAGTCGTAGAAAAGGAGATGAGGTGTCACTTTGACAGTTTACTAAAACCTCTGCTGTAGTGATACAAGGTCATAGATTGCTTTGTTCTGTCTTCTTAAAGCTAGTGGATCACCTTGAGGCATCTCTAGTTTTCTTGGTTACCACAAGTGCTGTAGTTAGTGGTTTAGCAGAGATAGCTGGCCTCAATTAAGGCATGGCTTTTAGGTTACTGGTTAGGTTGTTTTTTAGGCCTCTACTCTGAAGCAGCCTAGCAACTTCTTAAAATGCAAATTAATCTTTGGTGTGGAGGCCTTGCTTTTGTATGCCTTAGAGATCGGTGAAAGCAAACATTGAAAAGTTGGAATGAGAGGTCTTGTTTTGACAGTGTGCTCTGCATGTTAGGTTTCTTTTTCCTTTGTTTTTTTTTTTACCAGCTGTGCTTTTGTACTTTTCTGGTTTATGAGCAATAAGGCAAGCAGCAAAAAAAGTTATGTGCGCCCCTCAAAACTCTTGCACTAGGTCTTTGTTGTAGCATAGCATGTATGGATTATTCAGGCTCTGTAACACAGGAGAAACGGGTCTGTCGTAAACAGGGCTTATTAAGAGTAGTCTTGGTGTAAGCAGATGGACTCATGCTTTGGGATTAGGTTAGCTGCCCAGCCAACCTGCCCCAGCTTCCTGGGGATGCTTGGAGTTCAAAACCCTGTAATAACTGGGTGTGGTCTGAGTTGGTGACACAGAGGTTGGCCTCTTTGGAAGAACAGCTGTTGCCTGTGGAGCACAAGCTTCCAGCCCGTGGTGCTCGCTGATGGGGTAGCGGGGAGGGTCTTTCCTGGGACTGTGCTGAAGCTTGCCTGACGTTTGCTTTGGTGACTTTGTCAGAAGGCATCCAAATTTGTCCCAGGGATTTCTCTTGCTATACTTGAGGTTGGAAGGAGTGACTTGTGAAATGGAAGACATGCTTACAGGGAAGCGTGCTGTGGCCACCTTGTGTCACTAGACTTTCAGGATGTGGCCACCTGAGGGAGTGGAACGGGGAAAAGGAATTCGACTCCATTCAGGGACAAGACAGGTCATGGTTACATGGTATTACAAAATGCCTGTCAACATCAGTCCTTCTCACTTGATCTAAAACTGCAAAGGGACCTGCCTGTACAGAAAAAAACCCCAATGTTGTAAGAGTAGTTGGAAATAAGTCATTAAAGAAAAGTGGTTCTTTCATTTGCAGTTCAGATTCTGAAATAATTGGCTATGCCTTGGACACTCTCTACAATGTAATATCGAATGACCTAGAAGAGGAGGAGCAAGGTAAGCACTTGGTAGTAATAGTTATATTAACAGTGGGGGTGCTTTCCTTGGTGGTTTTGCTCAAAATACAACTGTAGTACTCTGTGATTTACTAATGCTGAGACTTGCTTTGTTATTGTTTAGCTGTTAAAACAACACTAAAAATCTTGTTGTACATAGCTTACTTTAAAATAATGCTGTATCTCATGCTTACTAATTGTGAAAACTATGTTCTGTGAACAGCAGCCAGGTTGGAATGGGTTAATTCATTGGTTTTTTTCCTAGTTTGTAATGAAATAATCAAGTTTTTGCTATTGAGAAAGGACAATTCTGTCTGTAATTGTCAAATGGGACATTAGGATCTGATGATTTAACAAGGACATGGAGAGATAAAATCTTGGCTACCTATGAAGGTGCCTGTATCTTAAGTGTGACAGCTGCCTTGCCCAATCCTGCTGTGACTATTCTGAAAAAGAGTTTGCCTATCCTTCTTAAGATAGATAGGTACAGAAGTAGATACTATACAGCAAGGCTGTGAAACTCCCTGACCTTGCTGCCTTTATTTTATTTTTGAAGGCCTTTCTTGGTAGACCATCAAAACCAGTCTGAAAGGCCAATGAAATGGTTGCAGCTCTTAAAAATAAGCCCGTATTTCATAGAAACATCAGTATGCTGAATAAAGTAATAAGCTTGCTTGGGCAAGAAGAATGTTCTTGGACCTCTGGAATCTTTCCAGACCTAGGCAGTGCTCGTATCTTATTTTTCAGTTTCCATTACATGTAGTGGAGTGCAAACACTCCTATGAATGAGGAAAGTATGAAGTGATATTGAGTTGAAGTCTCTTGTCTGTACGGTTTACCCGAAGATATTTCTTCAAAGGCTCCTTAAGTGACAGGTAACCTTACGGAAAATAGCTGAAGGTTCTTCAAAAGAAAAAAATTCTGCCAGTATCTTGGCATTATGTTATGCAGTTATGTCCTTTCATGATGCTCCTACAATGAACTGTCTTGTGACTTGCAAGCTGAAATCCCTTCTGTGATATATCCTTGACCATCTCTGAAATTATCGCTTTGCCTACTTGCCTTTCATTGCCTTGGTCATCCAGTTGCCTGATCTTGATGAAAAAGGTTTTTAACGAGGTCAGAATTTTACAATGCTGGTGAATCCATATATCCTGGTAGTGGCCTTGACAAGAATGTTATTAAGAAGAGTAAACAATTGACCAACTTATGTATGTGTGATCACCAGTGTTTTTAGAGTATGGGGTTGTTTAGTTTGGCCACTTCCAGAAGAACTGTCTGAAGGAGTAATTGCTACTGTAGAAAGCTAGGATGGCTGCTTTGAAAATCTGAGCTTATGCTGCTATTGGTTGTGCTATTTGGAAAGCTATTCAACTTGTAAACCTTTCTCTTGTTTCTTTTTCTTTTATCTGCATTGACAGATGATTCTGAAGGTAAAAGAACCTTTACTTATATAAAATATGCCACTTTATTTTAGGTCTAGTTGCTACCTTCACATCTATAACACTTGCTGCCATTTAAAAAGGACACTGCGAAGACTTGCATTGGCGCTTAGTGAAAGCTTTTTGCATTCTGCTCTGTAGTTTGTCTTTGGAGCTGGAGTATCTTCACAGTTTTATTTTCTTTATGTGATTCGGTCATGTTGAATGTCAGCAGATCTCTGGAGACTGTAATAATGATAAATTCTTGTTTAGGATGTAATGAAAGTGTGCAGCTTCAGAACTGGTAGGATTGTAATGGGCAAAAGTTTGTCAATAGAGTTTCTTTTCTCAAGAAGCCCTGAAGTTTGACACAACTGCATGCACTGCACATAAGCATTCTTCACAGTGTCACTTGTAAGCTATGCACGTTAAACTACAGTGTTCCCTTCTACCATGAGTTACCACTAACACTTTGCATGTTCTCCTTTTTTAAACTGGTTTTGGTTTTATCAAAATGCACTTTATCTGTTTAAGATAAAATTCTAGTTTGCAGTGCTGCTTCTTAGTGAATAACTAAGAGCTAATCTTAGCCTCTTTATTTGAGCCCTGTGAATGTGCCAGTTTGAAGAGTCTGGTTGCAAGATCTGTGCTGTAACCACAAAAGTAAAAGATGCGCTTTGACTTATTTTCACTGTTTCTTTTGGTCTGCCTTGTCTCTTTAATTTGGGAGAAGACACTGATAGAAAAAAACCCCAAGAGTTGAGAGGGGAAAAAAAGGACGACTTTAATTTAGCCCTTTTGTAGAAGAACCTAAACATCCTGAACTAGAGTCAAGCTTTTGGAATAAATAGTTGCAGCAAACTCGTTGTAAGAGGCGGTTGCCTTAGCACCTGGAATGTGTGCAAGGACAAGAGTTGGGATTAGGAGGCATCTGTAGTTCAAATACTTGCTGTTTGTGGCTGGCTCATAGTAAATTAAAAGATGAAATGTTTTTTATTTAACCACATATTTAAAAGAAAAAAAAAAAGTTTAGGTCCATGGGCTTTCCTTGGTTTGCAGCCAGAGTTGCCTCCTATCCTACACTAGCAAGTCCAGCAACTGAACTGCTGTGGAGTTGATTTTACCTGTTTGGGGTTTTTCTGTTTACTATCGTAAACCAGCAGTGACCCAGACTTGATAAGCTTTAGAGAACTCATTATTGGACTTGTATTCCACTAGATGCTACCTGCCTGGGCTGGAGCTACTTTTGTACATAGTCTGTCCTGTTTTGTCATCTTTTGTTAGTATTTTGTAGTTTATGCAGTGAAAAATTTACAGCAGACTAGTGCTGTTTTCCTCTCCCTCTTGTAAACTACATCCTGATCAGTCTGCTTCAAGGGAGAAATACAACTGCACTACACTAAAGAAGTGGTCAGCTATTCTCTGATGTCTGAAAGGCTAATCAAATCCCCCTTTCCTCTATTGGAAGTCCTTAAAAATTAGATCTTATATACTGACACCTTGCAGCGAATCACCGTTGCCAGTCGTTTAAACTGGATTGGTTGAGCTAAAATTGTTTTCTTGGCACCATGGGTTTTTTTTTTTGGTAGGGTCCTCTGTTTTGCCATACCCTTAAAAAGGTACAGAGTTTGAAGATTATTTATAACCTTTGAGGCTTTTTTATAGTTGCTCATTTGTTAATGGTTTGTTAGTGACTCCTTGATAAGGCTGTAAATACCTCAGTTTAGGCAGGAGTTTTGCCTTCACATAGTGAAATCAGACCTTTGGTTAGAAATTCAGTGGCTTTGCCATATATTTTCTGTGCTTTATGCTTCAAGCTATTCCTGTGCTAGGGGTTTCATCAGCTGACATGGGACAGTGTCGCAGTGTTGCAGTTCTGAGAGCATGTCTACAGGAGCTGAAGAGCAAGCTGGTTTAGAAGCTGAGTGACAGTGCCTTTGCCACAGCTATTCAGTGAAGCCTTGGACTGTCTGAACATCCCAAAACACAGTTTAGAGCCCAGGCAGGTGGCAGCTACTCCGTGGGGCAGGAGGGAATTGGGGGGTTATGGAGAGAGAAGACAGCAAAGCAGCAAGTTGTTTAGAGGGGATATGTGGGGAGAGGAAGCTTGGAAGGGAGGCGGTTGCTGGGCTGGAGATGGATATAAGTAGATATGTCCCGTGCATTGCTCCTCAAGCAGTGAATTTGTGTTCGTTGGCTTTCTTTGCAGCTGTGAGAAGCCTTGTGTAAACACAACCAAGCAATGAACCAAACTATTTTTTAAACTCAATGAGTGACCTGTTTCATGTGGAGTCACTTCTGGTGTCACATGCAAGTGAATTCCCACCCCTTTCAACTGCTGAGCAGTTGAAAAGCTGAGATCTCAGAAACTGTACTGGACTTGAATGAAATATCTTCTTTTTCTGTCCAAAATGAAAGTACAGTTAAAAAATCCCTTAGAATTGCTGTTCTTCAACTTTTCAACAAAAATTCCTTCACTATGCCAACCGGTAGTACCTTCACGTGGTTGTTTTGGGAAATACCTTTGTAAATTGTCACTCAGCCTAGAAAAACAGCAGCAGTGCAGAGATGCTGTTTGCATATTTTCTGTTGCTTTTATTGGATACTTTTGGGTTTTTTGTGCAACAATGATTCACAAAACAGTCATGTACCCAACTAAAGAATAAGTAACTGAATGGCACTTCGATTCCCTTGCGAAATTAATTCAGACTGCAAGACTGAGAGGTTTTTATGCTCATCTGTTTCAAACCTACTCTCCTTTCCTTTTTTTTTTTTTTTCCTGATTGCTAAACAAAAATAAAGAAATGAGATGTTTGAACCATTTAGCTTTAGTCTGTAGTCCCCACCACTTGCTTCAAGCCCCTTGGTATGAGATGCTTTTGCACAGTAGTGCGTTGTCCTTATGAGGAACTTCTCTGCTGGATCGGTTGATCCACATGCAAACATAGCCACTTGAGGCCTTCTGCCTTTCTTCTGGGGGGGTTCTCTTTTTCTCTCTGAATTTTCTGCTGACTTATGAGTGTGCTTGTTTATATCTGTAACTGTGGTGGTGCAACAGTCAGATGTGATCAATGGAAATAGTTGGAGTCTTTTTCATGTTGAAATGAGCTTGTTAGTAGATTCTCGGTTCCTTTCTGGTTTTAGATGAAAATATCTCTCCATAAAAGTTATGTTTCAAATAATGTAGGTTTTCCTTTTTGTGCAAAACTTGTGTCAGTGCTTGTTTGGAAAATAATTTGATTAACATTATAGCAGTTATTCTAAACTTTTTGTCACTCATGGCCCTACTTTAGTAAGAATAAAAATCACAGCTACCTGAAGTTCTTCCAATCATGTGTTGTAATACCATGTTTTTTACTATTGCAGAAGAAAACTTACCAAAACAAGTTGATGATTTGGGAAGTCAGTTCACAGAGATTTTCATTAAACAGCAAGAAAATGTCACGCTTTTGTTGACTCTTTTGGAGGTGAGTAACAGTTTCATACTTTTGAATACTGAGAAGTTTCTAGCACTATACAGAGAGATATCTTAAGGGATGAAGCTATGGTCTTGTCTTTCTACTGAAGCCTGTGAGGTATTCTTAGGCATTGTGAAAGCAGGGTTGGAGGTGACTGAAGACTATGACCTGGGTAACGCTGTTAGTGCAGCTTTTAAAGGAGGCAGGGTAGCATCAAAAGGCTTTTTACATATTTGATTAGAAACAGTACAAATTTTTGCTTCTCAAACAGCAACTGTTGTCAGTTGTTCAGGGATAATTTTCTAGATGATCATTAAATGATAATGAGGTAATATTGTCTGGTGAGATGCAGTTCAAGTAGAAAGGGTGACAGCTTTGCATCTTCATGACATGTTTAACTCATTTTCCAATGTTGTTTTTCTCAAGAACTATCTCTATTCTCAACTGTTTAAAAATTTGATTTCCAAACAAACTGTGCATGAAGAATGAAAGAGCAATATGCATTTCTGTCTTGGTGTGTTTGGTTTTTTTTTTTGCTTTTTTGTTTTTCTTTCTTTGTAGGTTTTAGAAAGAAGAAACAGACAGGAGAGCTGCCCTAGAAAGAGAGAGAGAGAAAAAAATTACTAGCAGTTCACATTGCTGATAATAAAGTAGAAAGAACCACGGAGTAGCAGAGTTTCTTAACTTGCTGTCCACATACTATAAGGATGGACAAAAAAAGAAATTGACAGGAGACGGAATTCTTAATCTGCGTGGTATCTGTTCATAACTGATGCCTGGAAGAGGAAGTTGAATACTGAGGAATTTATTACTTAATGTACTCCTCTCTGTCTTTGCAGGAATTTGATTTCCATGTTCGATGGCCTGGAGTGAAACTACTTACATCTCTCTTAAAGCAGCAAGGACCTCAAGTGCAGCAGATAATTCTTGTCAGCCCTATGGGTAAGTGGTTGAGTTGATTGCTGATAAACTTGAAGCTGGAAGCTCAGCAAACTTCCTGGCAGGGGGTTAGAGGAGCCTTGAGCAAGGTGTTTTTTAAAGACTCGCAGCATGAAAAAAATGCACATTTTTATGCTGTTCTATGTTTCATGCAGGTGTTTCCAGACTCATGGATTTACTAGCAGACTCCAGAGAGGTTATACGAAATGATGTAAGTACAGAACAAAGGCAGTTTATCTTCGTAATAGTAACTGTCAGTTGCATTGCTTGGTACTTGTGCAGAATTTGAGTTAAGTTAAATGATTGAATGTCAAGAAATCACTGTGGTTGCTAATTGGAATATTTGATTCCTTAGTTGCATTAGGTGGCTTTGGGATGTCTTGCCACAATTCACCTGACAAAGGCAAACTGATACTGGGGTATTTAATGCAAATGCTGACCTTTTTGTAGGGTTCCCAGTCTGTTAGCTGATCATTATTTTGTCCTTCTGTCATGTTCACTTCAGTTTTTCCTTTTTGCCCATCAGATGCCAAAATATTCTGATGACTAACTAGAGTAGAGATGAGGTGCTTTACAAGTTCCCTCTTATTTTTTCATAGTATTGTCCTTCTATTTTAAAGTGCTTGTGGGAACTCTTGCATAGTGTGCATGGTGAGTTTTGTTGGATATGCCAAGTTGCCGGGCACGCAGTACTGTCCTGTGATTCTGACTAAGGATTATGCTGCTAATATGACATCCCTCTGAGAACTGTGACTTACGAAAAGCAATGTAGTTTCAGTAAAACTAAGTTTAACTTCTTATCTCCCCTACCTGTCAAGGGAGTCTTGTTGTTACAGCAGTTGACCAAAAGTAATGCAGCCATACAGAAGATTGTTGCCTTTGAAAATGCCTTTGAGAGACTTCTGGATATAATAACAGAAGAAGGAAACAGTGACGGAGGTACAGAAAAGTCTAAGACTTACTCATAGTCTTGTGCTTCTGCACATACTATTAGGTGACAATGTTTACAGGCTGATGTTAGTATGTAATTGGAGCTATGTCAGTGGGTAGAAGGACCAAAATATACATCCTGATCATAACAAAACAAGCAAAACCAGACTGGGCAAGCAGACAAGGTTTCAGCATCTTTTGAAAACTAGTCTTGAGATACTTAGTTAAAACATCAGTTAACTTCTCTGTGTGCATGAGTTGGTGTGTTCCTGTTTGGCTTAGGTCTGTGAATGTATGTACTTGGAGTGGCAGCATCAGATATGTGTATGCCACATTTGTCACCAAGTTAAGCATCTGCATTCCTCCTGCAAGATCCTGAGATGTCTGGAGTGGCTGGAAGTAACAGCTGAGTTTTTTTCATCTACACAGATAACTGCAGTTGTCTGGTCAGCTCCTTGACAGCTCATTTGCCTGTTGGGAGGGGAAAAAAAAATACTAAAAAATGAACAAAAATGAGGCAGCACTCAGGTGCTCTTTTTATTTTCTTATTACTAACACATTATGAGTTTACTCCAAATTGTAGTTTGCAACAGGATCTGTTTTGGTAACAAAACAGGTTGCAGTTCCACGACCTATCTGTGGGCTGCAGGAGCAGTTATTGCTTCTTTTCCAGCTCAACTATTTCAGGTGTGTTGGCATGGAAGGATTAAGCAAATGTTTGATTCCAAGCTGCTATTTTTAGACAGTTAGTAATTTTAGGAGATGTGGTATGGAAATTCCAAGGCGATAAGAGTTCTCTGCTTTCCCCCTCCTGCGTGTTCTTGCCTCCCGCCGGCGGCCCTGCGGGGGCTGGAGTGCTGGCTGTGGCTCTGCAGCAGGAGCGGGCAGGGGAATGCGACAGCTGCTTTCTGTTTGTTCTCCCAGTCCCAAGTTTGGCACTGCCTGTGTGATTTCAGGAGTGCTAGGAGTAAATTTATATCCTTCCTGTCAAGTCCAGATTTAGAAGCATCCCAGCAGTACCAGATGCTGGCCACCTTTATTCACATTGTTAAGAATGAAGAGTTCAGACGTGGGTGCTCTGTTCAGTCCAGAACGTGCTTAGTGCATGTAGAAGCTAGTTAGTTTTCCGTGTGTCGTTTTTTTGATGAATATTCTGTTGTTTTGTCTCACCAGGAATAGTAGTAGAAGACTGTCTCCTCCTATTACAGAACTTGTTGAAGAATAATAATTCCAATCAAAATTTCTTCAAAGAAGGTTCATACATTCAGCGTATGAAGCCTTGGTTTGAAGTTGGAGATGACAATTGTGGGTGGTCTGCACAGAAAGTAACTAATCTTCACCTAATGCTGCAGGTGGAACACTTAATCCAACTCCTAAGTACCAATATCAGCTTTCTTGCAGTAAGGAATAAGTATGATGTATCAATTAACTAGGAAATCAGTTGTTGTCTTCAGCTCAGAATTAGCTACCAGCCTTCAGGAGATGTGCTGTGTCAGTACAAGTACTGTTACTCGGGGGTGAATTTGTAACGGCGTAATTTCGTTTCACGTAACTGAAGGTGTAGTAGTGATTAACTTCATAATTAGGGGTGTTCTATGTAAAGAATCCTCCTGTATGAGTTGGTGCATGAATATGATACCTTAACCGAGTTCCAAAAGCTGCCTTCACTTAGGGCCTTTTAATTATTGATCATTGGGCATCTTCCATTCTTCTCACTCCTCCAAAAACCGGAAATAAGGTTTCCGTGTTCTGTGGCACTTGGTGTGTGTGGAAGCTGACTGTTAACGATGAAGGTAGCTTCTCACTTTCTGACAATGGTGAACCAAATACAATAGCTATGGCTTGATTTTTTTCATCACTTAGTTGCAACATTTGCAATGGAGTCAGATATTTGAAGATTTTAGATTGTACGGCTGATTCTGAGTTCAGTGAAACCTAGTAATGAGATGAACATACTATTGGATTGTTGCCTTTCATCTCCATTTTTAGGAACAATTCTATTTCATAGCTAAACCTCAAGTAAGCAAGTTTGTTCTGTTTTGCATTTCGGAAGGTCTCAGGCTCTCTTCACATAGAGACATTTCTTTTTTTCTAGCTTGTGCGGGTCCTTGTGTCTCCCACAAATCCTCCTGGTGCTACCAGCAGTTGTCAGAAGGCAATGTTTCACTGTGGCTTGTTACAGCAGCTCTGCACAATCCTGATGGCAACTGGAGTTCCTGCTGATATCCTGACAGAAGTAAGAGGGAACAAATAGTTGCAGGGATGGGGGCAACTAAATGGGTGAAAGCAGGAGTCTACAGGGATATTGGGTTGCTATAGAGACAAACTGAAACGAAACTGCAGTAGTTGCTCAGAAAGTATTTCAGAACCCAGAGCTTTCAGCTTCCTGTGTGGGCAACAGAAATATAAACCAATCTTTTATGTTATATTCCGCAACCAGAAAGTGTTTGGATTTGCCTTTTTTTGTTCTGTTGGATTTCAGCATGTCCCCATAGCTGAATTGATTCATGTGTTTCCCTGCTTTGGGAGTGCTTTTTGTTGCTGGTTTTCTCTTTTAACAGAGCCTAGAAGTATTCTGACTTGCAGCAGTGTAAAATGAGGTGTTTTTTCCCTTGATAAAATGATGTGCTTAGATAGAGCGTAGACTGGTTTCTTTGTCACAGCCTTGATTCCAGTGCTTTTATCTCTTGTCTAAAATGTCTGGTTTTACTGGTTGTCTCAGCAAAACTGATCTGGCATGGAAAATGAAGTTAAGGGTAACTGGGTGTGATAGAACCATCGGAGCTTTCTGTCCCTTAACCTTTGCTCAGCATCTTCACAGCTGATGGCTGTTTGGATTTCATTTGAAATGGTTTTATTGAATAAATCTCTATGCTGAGACTTGATATGTGTTTTCCAATACTGAGTTGTTGGGGTGATCTTGAATAATTTTGAGTGATCTAGGCACTAGGTTATGGCTCACATTTAACTAACCATTTTATTTTTCCCTTTGCCTTTTCTGTAGACCATTAATACTGTATCAGAGGTCATTCGAGGATGCCAGATGAATCAAGACTACTTTGCCTCTGTAAATGCACCTTCTAATCCACCAAGGTAGAGGAAGAAAAGTATTTAGCTGTATTAGGTAATGATGTATTGGTAGGGACAATGACAATCTAATGGCAGTTTAAATTCAGAGTTTGAATTACAACACAGAGAAACAGCTTCAAGTTCACGTTGGGGGTATTACATAGAACATGAAAGTGTTCAGGTATGCTGCCACAGAGATGAGGCCTAGAACTGACTTTATTTGTTATGTGGTATCTGAAAAGTGAATGACCTGTAGTTGAGAAATTTCTAGCTTGGGATGAGCTGCCTCTGTCAGCCAGAGGACAGTCTACAGAAGGATTTAGAGGCTAGGAAAATAGGCAAGTAATTGATACTCAGACTGGGCTACAGCAAGTGTTGTCTTAATGAGATCTTAATCTCAACATTTGAATGTGAGGGTAGGAAAGGAGCATTCTGTATTACAAGTTGCTAGTGGCCTTAGGAGGCATCTTCTACAGCCTCACTGAAGCTATCAGGGACCTGTGGGGGACTGGGAAGTGACAGTATTGCAGAGAAACACTAGCTCCTTGCAGTCAGGTGTAATGAATCTACTGGTTTGTGTTTTAACTAACTGAGAAACTGGAGTATTCAAATGAAAAGTTTTACTCCAATGTTTGGAAAGATACTAGATGGAATAAGCAAAAGTCTTACACTCTGAATTGTCCATCTGTAATTGTCTTAATTCACAACTTTGTCCTGATGGTTTTTCTCCTTCCAAACAGGCCTGCAATTGTAGTACTGCTGATGTCCATGGTAAATGAAAGGCAGCCTTTTGTGCTACGTTGTGCTGTTCTCTATTGTTTCCAGTGCTTTTTATACAAAAACCAAAAAGGACAAGGCGAAATCGTTTCAACGCTTCTGCCATCGACTATTGACGGTATGCACAGCTAATGTCTCTGCAGCCAGTTGAGAACTGGCACAAACACATAATGCATCATCTGATGTCCTCTGCAAAATTATTTACCTGCCATTAAGTGCACCAGTACAGACTGGGGATTGACCTGCTGGAGAGCAGCTCTGTAGAGAGAGACCTGGGAGTCCTGATTGATAACAAACTAACCATGAGCCAGCAATGTGCCCTCGTGGCCAAGAAGGCCAATGGCATCCTGGGGTGCATCAAGAAGAGTGTAGCCAGCAAGTCAGGGGAGATTCTCTCACTCTGCCCTGGTGAGGCCTCATCTGGAGTCCTGTGTCCAATTTTAGGCTCCTCAGCTCAAGAGGGACAGATAACTTCTGGAGAGAGTCCAGCGCAGGGCCACCAAAGATGATCAGGGGACTGGAGCATCTTCCTTATGATGAAAGGTTGTGGGAACTGAGGCTATTTAGTCTGGAGAAGAGGAGACTGAGGAGGAATCTTATTTGTAAATATCTAAAGGGTGGGTGTCAGGAGGTTGGGGCATCTCTTTTTTTCTATGGTATCTAGCAACAGGACAAGGGGTAATGGGATGAAGCTGGAACAAAAAAAGTTCCGTTTAAGCGTAAGAAAAAAAGCTATTTTACTGTGAGGAAGCTGTAGCCCAGGCTGCCCAGGGAGGGTGTGGAGTCTCCATCCTTGGACGTCTTCAGGACCCTCCTGGACACGTTCCTATGCAACCTGATCTAGGTTGACCTGCTTCTGCAGGGGAGTTGGACTGGATGATCTCTAAAGGTCCCTTCCAACCCTTACCGTTCTATGATTCTATGAAGTGTCTGATCCAAGCAAGACGATTTGGCTTCTAAAACTTGGCTCATTTAATTTTTCTGTTTTTTAACGGAATGATGTCTTAAATATTTTGCCAGCTTTGTGGCTTTTTTTTCTCATGTGTACCTCTTGGCCATTCTGGTAGCTACAGGTAACTCTGTCTCAGCTGGCCAGCTGCTCTGCGGAGGCCTCTTTTCCACGGACTCTCTCTCTAACTGGTGTGCTGCCGTGGCCCTGGCCCATGCGCTGCAGGAAAATGCCACTCTGAAGGAACAGCTCCTGCGGGTCCAGCTGGCAACAAGCATTGGCAACCCACCTGTTTCGCTGCTGCAGCAGTGCACCAACATCCTCTCGCAGGTACGGCACTGACCAGACCCCTCCAGTGTAAACCCACAGCTTGCCAGGAGTGCTCTTGCCTTTGCTTAAAACACCCTTGGCTCAGAGGGTGGAGAAAAGCAGCAAACCTTGCTTTTTCATCAGCGATTGCTGCTTGATGTTGCCTAGCCTCACTAGACAGAAGATCCTAAAGCACCTAGACATTAAACTTGGTCTAAAAGACAAGGCAAACCAGCAGGATCCTCACTTATTGCTCAAGTGCCTGTTTAGAATTCTACCTCTAACTGCTAACTTGAAACATCTTGCAAAAATACCAGGCTGTTGTGTATTGATTATTGTTGGTTTTACTACTCAAAGCTAAAAGCTTTTTTTAAACTTGTTTCAACATATTAACACCTGGCTAGTCCAATGACAAGCGAGTGGACTTCACCTCCCAGCCCATATTTCCTTGTGACATTTCCTTCTGTTACGCAGTTTTCCCTGAGCGGTGTAGCAATGGGGAGCTAGTTAATTCTGGCAGCAGTTTGACTTTCCTGTGATTGAGAATAATGGCAGAATGCTGGAATGTAGAATTTGTGCATGTGAATTTTATATCTGCCGTACCTGCAAATAGACAATACTCCTTTTAATCCTTTTCCCAGCATTTTGTCTAAGGTCAATTTGAGTCAGTAAAACTGCCTGTGGTTCTTCAGGCTTAAATGATACAGGGGACTCAAAGGTTGGGGGGGATGTTTCTAAAATGTATTCTGGTTCAAGGTTCTAAAGTAATATGTGTGTAACTTGCAGGGTGATAAGATCGACAGACGGGTATGTACATTTTGGCACAGCTTGGGTGTTTTCTTGCCAAGAGCAGGTCTTTTCCTCTTGTCTTGGGTTTTGCTGGGGAGGTTTTCTTTAACTGCTTTTTGATGTGTTTACACTTACAGCTTTGTGTCGCAGTTGGATTTGGGTTTTTTCCTAGCATAACAAACTCTTTCTGTGTCTCCAGGGGATTCTCTGGGGGTGTTCCACAAAACTTTGGGACAAAGGTCTTTGGTAGCACGGGTGCTTTCTTCCCAGTGGGGCAGACTCATTCACCAGCTGTTCACCTAACAGATGCACTTTCTTGTAATAAAAATTTAACCTCTTGAAATACTGTTTTCTCTGACTGGCCTGTAGCAAACAGCTGGTACAATCTGAAGTATGAAACATGCTGCAGATTTCCCGACTGCTAAAAGAAAAACTGTGTTTCACCTGCCCACCAGCCACTTTGTATGTTCTATTTAGCAGTTCTTGGTACTGACAAATGACCCCTGAGACAAATTGTTGGGCTTCCAGGCTGTGTTAGTTAAAGCACTGCTAAGCTGGTTAGCAGCAGCAGAAAAACCCCATTCTGCAGTATTGATGCTATGGAATCATCTGCTTTGTTTACCATATTGATCATGGTTGTCCTGAGGTGTAGGGCTATATTGATACCAGCCATGAATGTAGAACAGTGGCCATGGAGAGCAGCATCTGTCACAGTAGGTGTTACCATGATATGTCTAGAAAATAGTTGCCTATTGGGTTGTTTTGTAGAGAAAATGTGAAAATCCTTAGGCAGAACATGTTAATATGACCTGAGACAGGCAGGCAACACTTGAGAAGAAATGTGGTTTGCGACTGCTTCCAGCAGGAACGTGTGCAGTAAAGGTTGGGTCACATAAGCAAAAGTTACTCTATGTTTCTGACAAGAAAAGGACACTTCCACCAGTGTTGTCTCAAGAAGCACGAGGTGTGCCAGTGAGCTGTAGGCCAAGGCTGCCACTGATGGTGGTTGTTCCCAGTGTGTGTAAACTGGCTAGTAGTGTTGGGATGGTAAGAGCCAGTGTTTGTAAATGGGAGGGGAAAAGGGTTTCTAGTGCTGTGTGTTCTGTTTGAAGCAAGCATTTATTTTTGTTCAGTTAGGGCAGAATTGACTCTATCTTTGGACAAAGAGTAATCTGGTGTGACTGATGTCTTGGCACGTATAATGGAAGTCACAGATGTTTTTGGAGTTCAAACTTCTATGGACTGGTACATGTTGTGCCCCAAGTTAACTTTTGGCTGTCCCAGAAGAGTGAAAGCAGTGGTGCATGGTGGTTACTGTGGGATTAAATGCAGATTGTCAGTGATTAAACTGGTCAAGTGTAGCAAAGTCTGTCACTTGTAGAAATAGGAGCTTGGTGGAGTTGGTCAAACCAAGTGGCTTGTTCTCAGGTTTGCTAGAGGCTTTATGAGTGAGCACAGAGAGGGGCACAGCTCTCCCTCCAGAGTTGGAAGGACTGGGAAAAAGGTATTCCCAGTTCTTTCCAAGTAGTCTGAGGTGTGAGAAGCAATTAGTTGGGTGTAAAAAGGCAACTTCCCTGCCCATTTCGTAATGGTACTTGCAGCTGGGGGCATAGTGCACGTGTGTGGAGGGTGGACACACTATTTATCTATCCCAAGGATACACTCCATCCTTCAGTGCTGCTGCCTTATGGTTGTGTTTCCCCAAAGGGATGTCCGGGATGGGTTCAGTTACAAAGCTGGCAGTGACATGAGGCTGTTACTGAATCTCGTCTAGAAGTCATTTGGGCAGAATTGGTGGTTTTACAGTGCTCTTGTGTTTAAAGTAGTGTACAGCCTATGTGATTTCCAGGATCCCTTTCAACCTGAGTGACCCAGTAGTTGTGTGAGGTAGCATTGAGGAAGCCAATCACCTGTCTAGAGGCTTCAGTATAGCAAGAAGGGCCTGCGTGGTCAGCAAGTTCATCTAAGCTGCTTTACAAAACAATACCATTGTAGTTCACTACACCAGGGTGGCATGGCGATGATTTTCTGCATGAGCTTGTAAGAGCTATGATTGTCACCTTGTGTCTTATTTCATGCTTCACCTGAAGTTTGTAGCCTTACCTAATGGGTAATAACAAGTAATGAGACAGCTTTTTGAGTGTCCTGTCTTGCCTTTGTGGATAAGCTTGCCATATGCTAGTGAATATCTCATAAATATGTCTTGTCATTAGACTGTCTTGGAAGTAAACATCACATCACCTCATGAGCAGAGATCTGAAGGGGTTGTGTTGCATGCAAGTCATTAACCAACTGCAAAGTGGGTAGGGAAAATGCACAGTGGTGATAAAAGTAAATGAGCCAGTGCAGAGGAAAGGAAAGAGCAAGAGGAGAATAGATGTTAGGTGGGGACTAGGCAACGTGAAGTCTAGGTCAGTGGAAACAAAACCAGTTGTGGCCTTGAGCTAGAAGAGCAGCAGTAGGGAAGATAATACAATGGCATGACAGGATCACAACAACTACAGATAAACCTACAGCAAAGACTAAATGGTGATTGCTGGCAGGGTGTGTAGTACTCACTGTGGAACACAACAGGCAGGAGCTGTGCAGTTGGTGGTGACAGCTGTGCTCTCTGCTGTTCAGCCACTCTGGAGGTTATGATGATAGAAAAAGGCCAGATGCTGCTTTTCCTGTCAGTGCAGTGTTAGGAATGGCTACCACAGTCTCAATGTCGGTCATCTGTGTTCTTCTCCTTTAGGGAGATTGTTTCATCTTACTGGTGGTGATAGACTGCAACAAACCACAGCACCTCAGGGGAAGTCCTCAAAGGCAGGCTCTGCAGAGTGCCACATTTTCTTTCAGATTTACTAGACTCAGTTCCTTGGTCTGCAGTGGCAGTTGGGTAGCTGAGAGCCTGCTACAGAAATGCTTCTTGCCAGACTGCTGCTCACTGGCTGTTTTGGGCTCTTTGGATGGGTAGACTGACTTCTTCAGAGACCTGGGAGGTGGGGAGCTTTGTTCTCTCCCCCATGCATAGCTAAATTTAAAAGCAACACTGCCTTCAGCAATAAAGCACAGAGGTTATCGGAGGCTAGGATGGAAGTTCAATGCCTCAAGTGCAGATAACTCTTACAGGCTTGCTTTTACCACTTTAATTGTTGTGATCACTCCTTCCCTGTATTTTCTTGCCCTCTTTGAGGACGTCCCAGCAGTTCTGTATGCTGTCTTGTCTTTGAGACTTGACTTTAACTTCCAGTGACTTTACTCAATTTATGAGGTGCTTTTATGATGTTTAGTTCTCCATGCAGGGAACATTTTTCTTGGTTGCTTTCTGAATACTGACCGTTGGAAGAGATGTAGGCCTGTCTTAAGGCTACTGTAGCCACAGTATCTGAGCAAAGACAAAGGGAACAGAATTGAGAAGGTGGTCAATTTGCAGATGAAAACTAATTTTCCTTAGCAAAAACAAATACTACAGTTAGTGTTCCTCTTGCTGGCTTAATGTGCATATTTTCTGAACTAAAAGCCACTCCAGTATAATTTTTCTTTACTTAAAAATAATATTAGGAACACATGATGAATTTTAGTCATCAGGAAAATCTTAGTGATGCATCCCTTCTTACAGGGAATCCTTACTTGACTTCATTTACACCTTGTTCCTTCTGGACAGGGGTTGTGTGTATGTTGCTTCATGTTACCCTAGTATTAATGATAAATGCAGAACTAATTTGTTATGGTTTTATATTGGTGCTAATTATTTCACATCTGTTTTGCTTGTTGTTTTGCTCTGAAAACAGTTAAATATGAATGGTTTAATACTTGTGTCATTGAAGCACTAAAGCTGTGTTCAGTACGACTAACAAATCGGTATTTCCAAAGACATGACTTGTCATTTTTTAAATGGTGAGCTGGAAGTGGGTGAGTTCTCAATGACTACAGCTTTTTGTGGTTTTGTATTTTAGTCCTCTACTGTGGAAAGATAATGGTGGGGATTTCTATTCTTTTCAGGGCAGCAAAGTACAGACCAGAGTTGGACTACTGATGCTGCTTTGCACTTGGCTAAGTAACTGCTCGATTGCTGTCACCCACTTCCTTCACAATCCAGCCAACGTACCTTTTGTATCCTTGACCTGCTTGCAGAGTAGAAGCACTTGCCTGGAAATGACTTGGATTATTCACATTCAAGTGAAATGTTTATCTAGATCAATTTGCTGGCATAAAAGAAAATGCTCTGAGCCTTCCTTTTGTTGGCAGTGCTCTGTGTATGCTGACCTGTCTGTAGGGTGCATATGTAAACTATAGTACAGCGCAGAGCAAAGTGTATTTTTTTTATTGCAACAAGTCCACTGATATTTTTTGTGACTTGTGCTTATACCCCCCAAGGTAGGAATAATGCTTCCTGCTTCTTTTGAAGCTTATTCCTCTGCTTGCTTTTCAGGAAAATAAAAATGACTGAAGTACATAAGGCTAAACTGCCACCTTATCTAAATGGAAAGTCTGTTCTAGAAAGCTAAATCCATTTGGTTAAGCAGACAGTCACTGGGAGAAGGGGAAACCAGTGATAACACATGTCCTTCAAAATAGGAGCTGATTTTGTGAGGATTTCATCAGCTATTTTGCCTACTTGCTAATCAAGCTCATCTGTAAATAATTTTAACTGGGAGTTTATAGAGGGAGAACTATGTTAACATGTACTGTGCTTATGAACTACCTTGAATATCCTTAATGAGACGTCTAGCTTACAGGGCAGATAGCTGAAAACCTTGGAGAAGAGGAGCAGCTTGTCCAAGGCCTGTGTGCACTTTTGCTTGGCATTTCCATCTACTACAATGACAATTCCCTTGAAAATTACAGGAAGTAAGTATGATGTAGCAGTAAGAGGATTGCTGGGAAAAGTTGTGTGAATGGCAGTTGATGGTGTAAGAGGCTTTTAACTGAAGTGGTGCAGTTAAGACTACTTGATTGAATATTTTCTGTGCACAATCCTTATGGGATGCAAAATAACTGGCCCACCTCTGGTTAGGCAAAGCAGCCAATTGTTTTGCATGGCTCCTCCTAATCTCTGTGTTCCTGGGCTGAGAGCAAGTCAGCAGTAACTGAGAAATTGCTTCTGGAATGCAAAACATCTAGTGTGATTAAGACTTGAGACTGATAATTGGAGTTGTAACTGCAAAAACCACCTTGAGGGAAGGACGGGTTAATTTCTTTTCAAGTGTTGTACTGTGACTCCTTGTCTCTTCTTTTTAGAGAGAAGCTGAAACAGCTGATTGAGAAGAGGATTGGCAGGGAGAATTTCATTGAGAAGCTTGGCTTCATTAGCAAACATGAACTTTATTCCAGAGCTGCTCAGAAACCACAGCCTAGTTTTTCTAGCCCAGACCACATGATGTTCGATCATGAATTCACCAAGCTTGTAAAGGAATTGGAAGGTGAGATGTTATGCTCATTTCTGTGTTTTTTTTGATGAACTGACAAGTGCGCTCCCCAGCATGCAGAGTGTAACACTCTTGTGTTGGTGTGATGGTATTAAAATGGAGTACTCTGAAAAAGATGTTACAGTGATAGCTGTAAGTAATGATACACCCAAGCTTGCAGTTCAAGCATTTAGTAAAATACTCCTGGTAAAGCCCATAATCAGGACTTACACTGATGGGATAACTTTATATTCTTTAGTGAAATGATTTGTAATACATGCTGTGAGTTACTACGCTGTGGCCAAGAGGTGTATTTACTGTACTCGTGTGGAGACTCAAGTACAGAAACTTGGTTTGTAGAAGTATGTGATCTAGATATTTACTGCTTCTATCTGATCCGTTGGGAAAAAAGAGGAATGCTGAATTTCCTGGCTTGTGAGGAAATGATAGCATCTAACTAATGTCCTCTTTATTAATATTGCCCAGCTTAAATCTTTTTGCAGCAAGAAAAAGCCTCTAAGCAGGGAAAATAGTTTTACCCAATCACATTTCATCTGCATGTTGCCTGTGTCCTAAGTCTGTCCCTTATTTGCACAAGCACTTGGGCAGCAGTTGTAGTGGATCTGTAAGGCAAGTAAAACATAGCTTTTTTGATAGTCAGGACTCAAAACACCCATTTGCTCTTCTGAAACTGTGTAGAGCAGTAAGTGTGCAAACTTTGCTATTAAAAAAAGGCTGTTTCCTATTTTCTTAAACCTGTTTGTGACAGTTGCTTTTTTTAAAGTGCAGATTGAATTTTTAATGCCATGCTTAAACTGAGGCCAAGAGACTGTTTTGAGGGTAAAAAAGTGAACTGTGCTTCAGCTGACAAAAACTGTTTTTGACAGGTGTCATAAGTAAAGCTATTTACAAGTCCAGCGAGGAAGATAAAAAGGAGGAGGAGGTCAAGAAGACATTGGAACAGCATGACAACATTGTGACTCACTACAAAAAAGTCATTAGAGAGCAGGTGAGAGGGAGTTGCACTGCGCATGCACCTCCAGAAGTTGTTTGTTCTGGCTCTCGGTGCAGTTTGATACCTCGTGTTCCAAAACATGTAGCAAGGAATCTGGCAATGCAAAGAAACTTCTGAAAACGCTTAAGCCAAGTTGTGGTTCAACTGAAATGTCAGTGTTTAGAATGTTGGTTAAATTTAATTATTTTCCTGGGGTACATCTACCCTTTCCCGTGTTTGTTTCTTTACAAATGAGTAACTAGGGAACTTGCAGCCCTCTGCAGAGAGGTGTAATTCTTACTTCTGCACTCTAAACTTTGAAAAGATGACAGATTAAACATGGCTGCTGTAAGAAATGAAGGAAGCCTGTCAGTGAAGTTTGCATATACCTGCTGTGGTTGGACTTTCAATTTTTTTGTTTTCCAAGGGTAGTTCAGTTTGGGCATAGATTGAGAGGTAGAGGAGCAAAACTAGTGAACTTAAGTAGCTAATAGACAACTGAGGTAGGTGTTTTTTGTTCAGGGATCTGGAATGGATGCAGAGTGTAGTGGTACATGTGGAACAAAGGGGCAGTTGTGATCCACCAGTGAGGCTTTACCGAATGTGTGATGACTGCAATTGCCATGAATTCCTTAAAGACTCTTGAAGTGGACCAAACGAGTGCAGGCTTCAGCATGATGCAGAGAAACTGCAGGCATCAGCTTCCACTTAATTTTTTTCTTCTTTTTCTCCTGCTGTGCCTAGTATGGGGATGCTCGAAGTCTCCTCCAAAAGTTCTGAAGGCGTTGGTCTGACAGACTGCTTCTGTCTTTCCCAGGACTTTTTCCCAGGAGTAGCTATCTCAGTTTGCATGAGGCTTTTCTGCTCATCTGGTACAAAGTAGACCTGACAGTGTCACTAATCAGTCATGTGTATTGATGGAGTCAAGATTTTCCTGTCTATTTGCCTTCCTAATAGCCTTACATTCAAAGGTGTTATTACTCTATAAGTATCTTTTTTTTTTTCTTTTCACAGGACCAGGAGCTTGAAGAATTAAAACAACGAATTAACACTTTAACGTCTCAAAATGAACAGCTCCAAGCAACAGTTACACAGCAAGTGTCACAGATCCAACAGCATAAGGACCAATATAATCTCCTTAAAGTACAACTAGGTAGGCTTCAGAAAGAATAATAAAAAAAATAATCTTGTGTAATTTATGGCAAGCTACAGAACAGCTCCAACAGACAACCTTCTGTCACTTCAGGCAAGCTGTTCTGTGTTCTGCAGCGTAAGAAAACTTCCCATACGCTTTTTCCAGATGGATGTTGAATATTTACAAATATCTAAGTGGTGGGTGTCAGGAGGTTGAGGGGTCATCACTATTTTCTGTTTTATCTAGTGAAAGGACAAGGAGTAATGGAAAGAAACTGAAACACAAAAAGTTCCATTTAAACATAAGGAAAAAGTATTTCACTGTTCAGGTGAGGGAGCCCTGGCACAACTACCCAGGGAGAGTGTGGATTCTCATTCTCTTCAAAACTCACCTGGACACGTTCCTATGCAACCTGATCTAGGTGGACCTCCTTTAGAAGGGGGTTGGACTAGATGATCTCTAAAGGTCCCTTCCAATCCCTACCATTCTGTGATTTGGTATGATTCTGTGATTGCAAACAATTTTATTAAAGCATCAGATCTGCTTTGTTATCTGAACATACTAGGTTGTGCTTTAAGTGCCTTCTCAGCCTTATAATGGGAATGGATGGGCCACAGTGTGGGCTGAGTTTTCGGTCAGTGAATGAAAGCATGAATTAGGGAAGAATTGTGGTATGGCAGATGCCCAAGATGAGGCCTATTACTGTCACTAGAGAGACTGTCAACCGAACGTTTAAATTGGGCCAGTATGTTCAAGTTATTCCAAGGTCAAGAGGTTTGATAAGCTGCATATGATGTGACTTCAAAAAGGAATTTTGCCTTCAGGATTATTTATGATTATTTATGATTTTTAACTATAAATAAGGAAACTAAGGAAACAATTGTCCTTCCTCTCTAGAATGAGTTGTCTATGAACTTACTATGGATGAACCGAATGACTGAAGCAGCATGCAGGTGCAGCCATAAATACTTACTTGAAGGAATAGCAAGTTAGAACTCTTTTTTCACTTTTTGCTAGAGAATTGTTAAATGCTTTGCTTTGGTTCTTGAGTTAGAATGGTTTGTATTGCCCTGCGAGGCTGAGAAGGATGGGCAATCAATACTTTGACATGTTTAAAGCTGGCTTCAAAATGTGTTTGTGACCATTGTTATAAACTCTGCCTTTTAGGAAAGGACACTCAGCATCATAATTCCCACAGTGACACATTTCAGATGAATGGCATTCAGGTGGAAGAAGTAAGCAAATTGAAAGAAGAGCTGGAAGAATGGAAAAACAAGCATGAGCTGCTGCAAGGGCAGTTAAGGGAAAAGGATTCTGTGATTGAAAAGTTGGTGAGTGCTGTCTCAGCACAACTTGATGCAGGTTCTGGTTCCTCTTTTCAAATGTAATTTTCCCTGTGTTGGAAGTCTTCATTATGATAGCAGTCAAACAATCATAACTGATTGCTTGCTGATAATGGGAAATATGGTGGGAGATGGCTTGAACATAGCCTTTTCTGCTTAAAACTGTTCCCAAGAGTAATTTGTGCAGCTGACCTGTTGTACTGTAGAATCTGTTTTTAGCATGTTTTGGGCAGGAAAGAATTGTAGGTGTCTCCTAGGACTTAGGGAGTGAAATGGTGAAAACATACTTATGGTGGCCTGCTTCTCAAAATGCAGGATGACACGTACTGCTTGTATTTTGTGTATATTTTTTGCATTTGAATTGGTGAAAGATGCCTTTGCATCCACCCTAGAGGAGACCTTGTAACCAGAGAGCTTCATGATGCTCATTTCTCAGCCTGTTTGCACTTTCTCTGCGGACGGGGGAGACTTCAATCATACAGGCACGCAGTTTGCTTTGTATTCTGACAACATGGCTATTATTTAGTCTGTCCAATTCTAAGACTGATTTTCCTGTTTTTATTACAGAAATCTTCACAGCTGGAAATGGGAACAGCAGAGCAGTCTTCCCAGACCAGCAAATCTGGTAACTTGGAGCTCAATAATGAACTACAGAAGGTGAGTTTGTGGTATTTCAGCAAAGCTGCAGTGAACAATGATAGATGGGATGGGAAGGGAGCTTTGTTAAACTTGAGGCAAGAACATTGATTCCTAAGCCTGTTGCTGTTTTTAATGGGGTGCCTTTATGTGATGATGGCATTGATCTTGGGAGCACCAAGATTATACATCCAAAAAATGCATCAGTTGTTCTTGCCAAGCAGGTTTGAGGCAGCAGAAGATACTCAGCAGACTCTTCAGAAGTGCAAAATCCGTTTATCCATTGCAAAACATATATTTAAATGTTGATATGAAAGCTTCCAGGTGTTAGATGCAGAGCACAGAGTAAGTGTTTAAATGTCTGCAGACTCTGAAATTTAAGGTAACAGTTGCTCAAAATACAGGTAGCTGAGAGAGAGCTCTTTGAGAGAACTAACAGTGGCAGGACTGATAAGATATAATGGGTTTCTGCACCAAGAATGGTAATGTGTGGAGGATGCTAATGGAAATGCTGGTGGTGGGAAACACTGTCACAAATGTGACTGAGGCTTGGACAGGTGCCTCGACTGGGCATTCCGCAGAAAAGAGTTTGTAAGAGCAGGGCAGAAAATGGTCCATACTGCTGACTAGTTTTATCTTGTAGAGAAACTGTTGCTGTGTTGTCATGGAGAGAGGGCTGCAGCTTTCCTCACGTGTATGCTAGTATGAAAGAGTCTGGTAGCATTAAGAAAAACTTATTGTAACTACCTTGCTTTATCAAGATAACTGAAAAGTATGTGTTGTCTTTGTTTCTCAAAGGAATTAGAAATGCTCAGGAACCAGATACAACTACAGTCTGCAGAAATCTCTAAGCTTCAGATTGAGAATCAAAAGCTACAAGTAATGGTACCAGTAAAAAAGTTTCCTATTTTCTCTTTAGGGACTAAATCTTGAAGACTTTGATTTCCTGTTTATGCTGTCTGTAGCTGTTGTTGTAAACCAAGCTTGTTTTAATAATACACATCAGCAAGTGACTCCAACAGTGCTTTAAATGAAGCAATGTGTTGCCTAGACATATCCTTCATGAGGAAAGAACGGACCTCCAGTCAAGTTAGTGTTCCATGAGGCCACTGGTCCTTGGTATTTCTTTACAAAGGAATACCAGCTATGCAGTGTTCTAAGCTTATACCCCAGTCAAAGGAAGTCACCTCTTGTGAGACGCAAATGCTTGATACCACGTACATTAGAGGGATCGTCATTCCTGCAAACGGTTGAGGAAGGTAATTTGAAAGTTGACATACAGTTGGATGGGAAATGGTAGGTGTATCTGTCTGTGCATACCTCCAGTGCTTCAGAAGAAGGGGCAAGGGCAAGTGCTCTGTGCTGCCACTGGTTCTGAGGCCACCTCACTGGCACCCCACAGACTGCCCAACTTTCCTGCATGCTATAGCTACAGGGGCAGTTGAGTTGAATTCATGCCATGTTGCAGTTTTAGCTGGAAGATAGCTGCCACGTTTTGGAAATAATAGCCTTGGGTAGGGCTGGATGTGATTCAACTATTGCTATTTTAGTCACAAAGATTAGGATATTTAGCTGAATTTAAAAAATAAATGGCTACTTAAGAGGCATCCAAGAGAAAGCTCTTGGCCTGTAACAGACACGGTCTGCTTAGCAAAAAACCCCCAAAGGTCTCTGTAGAGTGCAGTTGCTATGAAATAAGGTTGCACCTTGTGTTCTCCTTTTTGTATATATGTGCATATGTGTTTATTGAAACCCCAAACCCTGGGAAGCACAGATCTATTTCCTGATGCCTTGCAGCACAGGATGCACATAACTACCACATCTTCACTACACTATAAGAAAAAATAAACTTTTAAATTGCATAGCTGACTGTGTAAAGTCTTGGGTTACTGTCTTTGTATTTGAGGCCCTCAGAGGTCTGATACTGAATTTTCTGTTCACAGAATGCAACTGCAGATGCTGTGTTAGGAGACAGCAGCACAACAGTGGTCAACAGCTCTGAACTGGAGGGGCAACTTCAGCAGGAAATAAAAGAACTGAAGGTTGGTCGTGGGTGAACACCAAAACAAGTCACTTGATACTCAACCTTCAGTTAGGAGGACTCCTACAGTAGGAAAGGTTTTGGGCCGAAGGGGTTTGTTTCCTCAGCATCTTAATTGTTTCAAGCTCTGTAGAGGAAGCTGCATGTGTTGCCTCCTTCATTTTTCTCTTGGAAATGTAGGCCTTGTCTGCCTTTGAAGAGTTGGTAGGACAGTTGGTAGCTGTATTCTGATATGGACAGTCCAATTTGGCTCTAAGGAAGGTAGCCACTGTTAAGACTTCTACCTACCTTACTTCTGGTAATAAGGGGAATTGGGGTAAGGAAGTGTGTGGGAGCAAGGCCAGAGGGCACTTGGTGGGGTTGGAGCTGTTACAGGTAGTATATGGAACATGTTTATAGGAAACAAGGCTTCAGCTGTTCCTATGCTTTTGTTGTAACTTGATGTGGGATTTTTCTTGTTACCAGAGTGAAGTAAAAGCCCTTTCTGAGGAAAAAGAATCCCTAAAACAGCGCCTGGATTCATCTAGTAGTACAGTGGCTATCTTGCAAGATGAGAAAAGTAAACTTCAGCAAGAAGTTGCAGAATCAAAGAAAGAACAGGATGATCTTCTGGTGCTTTTGGCTGACCAGGATCAGAAACTATCTGCACTGAAGATCAAATTGAAGGATCTTGGTGTACCGGTAAGCAAAACAATGAATCCAGTGAGCTCTCGGGTCTGAGGCAGGTCTGAATAGTCTGGGTTTGGCAATACCAGTAAGTCTGGTGAGACATATTTCTATGAATAGAGGACTGCTAAATCTACTAGAGTTGTGTTCTGAACTTATATTGGCAGCCACCAATAAAAAATGACAACTGCCTCTTGAAAGAATTATTAGTCTTAGGGAGGTCCTACCAAACCCTGTGAGGAAAACAACAAGTTGTCGTGGATGCATCTGCAATGACACCTGACCCTGTGTTTGGTCTTGCGGCAGCCTTGCCAGCAAGCAGATGATGGTGTGTTGATAATCCTAAGGGATCATTCCACAGATAACACAAGTGACAAAGAGAAAGCTTTAGTCTGCTGCTTAAGCAGTGCTGCAGACTGTCAGGACAGTTTCTGGTAGCCTTGTCTTCTGGGCAGTTCCTTTCAAGAATCAATGTGACTGTCATGTGGATGTAACTAGCTGCTGTGCTGCAGCTACTGTGGCTGAACATCTCAATGCAGGGCCACCAAGATTAGGGGAGTGGACCATCTCCCTTGTGATGAAAGGCTGAGGGAGCTGGGGCTCTTTAGCTTAGAGGAGACTGAGGAGTGACCTCATTCTTGTTTACAAATATGTAAAGGGTGAATGTCAGGAGGATGGAACCAGGCTCTTCTCAATGATGGCAAATGATAGGACAAGGGGCAATGGGTATAAACTGGAACACAAGAGGTTCCAAAGAAATACAAGGAAGAATTTCTTCACTATGAGGGTGACAGAGCACTGGCATAGGCTGCCCAGATGGGCTATGAAATCTCTTTCTCTGGAGACATTCAAAACCTACCTCAATTAGTTCCTGTGTGAACTACTCTAGGTGGTCCTGCTCTGGCTGGGGGATTCAACTAGATGATCTTTCCAACCCTTAAGTTTCTGTGATTCGGTGAACAGCAGGCTGGAGCCTGGGGTTTCTGTCAGGAGATAATAATTCTATTGTTCATGCAGTCCCCCTCAGAGGATGGATTATGTATTTGTAGTTAACAGTCACCTGGTTTAACTTCAGCTGTAGAAGTAAGGCTTTAAAGAGTCTATGGTGGGCAGAGGCATTATTTGTACTGAAAAGTGTTTGTAGCAAGTGTAGATCCAGTAAGTGTAGCCAAGGAATTGTTGAGTCTGTTGACCTGGAAATGACTTAAAAAAGAGATGAAGTATTCTAGCAGACATGAGCAGCTTCAAGTGTGTCATTGTCAAGCACTGGACAGACATGTTTTCCTCTTCAGCCTCTTTGGTGAAGAGTGTGGGTTTTCATTCCACAATTGTATGGGAAACCAGAGTGCACGTGAAGTCCCTTACTGGAACGTAAGGAGCAGAACTGATGGTGCTGAACAGAGGCAGCTGTTCCTGGTACTCGGCCATCCTCAGCACAGGAGTTACAAACTGTGTGACTTTACAAGGTGACAGTTGTCTGTATTAAGCAGTAATTGATACAGCATGATAATTCGAGGTTATCTTTAAGCTGATATTTACTCCCTGAGGATTTCAGCCTTCAGAAGGTTGGATCAGGGTAAGGAATGTCACTGTTCACAAGAGATCTTTCTTAATTTCAGGTTGAAGATGAAGATGATATCGAATCTGGAGATCAAGGAGATGAAGATGAGGATGGAGATGAAGAGGAGCAAGACTAGAATGCTTTTGTGTATTAACATGAAAACTAGATTGCATTGTTATTGGGGGGGAAAAAAAAATCTATTGGTATGCAAAGCAAAATGTGCTTATGAGAAGCAGATGGGAAAATGGCAACCATGGGACTAGTTACAAGTAACTCAAGCGTTTGAAACCCCTTCATACTAGTTAAAGCAAACACAAATCACTGTTTAAATTCTACGTGAGTATCCCAAATTATACTTGTTTAGAAGCTGCTTTAGACACCGTTTAAAGCATGGGGATGACAATGTGGCTGCCTCAGTTCATTGTCACCGGCAAAAGTTCTGTGCATTTGTCTACGGTTTTAACCTTCTGGAACTCTTAATTAAATACAGAAGTATTTAGCTTAACATCTGTCAAATGGAATCATTGCCCCTGCTTTCAGCATGGAGCTTCAGCCTGACTCGTGGCCTCCTTCCCTGAGCAGCGAGGCAGAGGGTTGGGGCAGCTGCAGGGCCTGTGCCGTGGGGCCTGTGCTGTGGGGCCTGCATGGCGCCGGGTGCCTCAAGCCCCAAGGCAGTGCCACATGCCATGTGTGCCACACATGCTGTGGCAAGGAGGCCTCGTGGAGACCCACGTCAGAAAGGTAGCGTTCTTAAGGAGAATCTCTATGGGAAAACAAAGACCAATACACTCTTTCTAGAGATCTAATGTGCTACTGAGTCAGCGTAAAAATAAGTACACGTCGTGTGGACTACTTCAGTACGGAAATGAAAACTACTATGGTTTATATAACTTATTGGCTCTTGGCAAGTGAATAAAAGACAGAATTTTAAAAGAAAAAACATGAATACATTAAATGCATCCATTTCATTTTTTGTAGTAAAAATAGGCACATCCACTTGGCACTGCTTCATTTAAATCATCCTGCTTCAATAAAATATATCTTAAGACACAGGTAAAGTTCTTAAAAAGCACTGTAGGGTGACAGATGAAAGTAGTAACATACCATGTACAGGACCCCTCCTCAAGTGAGTATGTAGGGCTGCTAGTTCCATTGCTGCATTTTCAAACGGTATAGACTTCAGTAGTTGCTTAACTTCCTTAGAGCTTTTTTAAAAGAGAAATTCATCCCTTAATGAAATGATAATTTGAGGAAAACCAGGAAAGAAATACTTTTTCCAAAGCCACCTCCTACACTTAGTGTGTGTTTAACATGAAACTGTTGGAAGGAGCAATTGAAATACACTCCACCTTTGCACTCCATCTTGGGGTAGATTTTGCTGCAATTGTGAGGAAAAGAGCAGGGACAGGAAGAAATGGTAGAACAGGAACTGAAATACTATGTGACTTGGGGGATGGGCTTACTTCCCTACAAAGCCTGGTTCGTGTCTTGTCTGTGATTTGCTTTCTATTGAACATCACACATCAACAGCGAGCTGTGAGCAAGCAGCTCTTGGATGTTGCCTTTCCAGCTCCTCTGATGTAAAATCAAAGAATGAGAGCAGAAGTGTGCAGGCCCCAGAAAGCTATTCTAGATGATTCTGCCATGCTTACTTATGCAGCAAGGGTTGCAGATAAGTACTCTTATCAAGAAATCTGGATTATGAGGCAGTGTTTGTGGTTGTTTTTTTAAAGGCAGGAGGTGAAAAAACTCCCAACAAATAGAGAAGCCAATGTAGAAGACCTGAAGTGCTCTTTTGCAGCGTTGTGAACAAGCTCTACGAGAACTGATAACCTGGCTGCTTGCAAACCCCCATCACAAACCACGTTGTATGATTTCAGCCCAATTTAGTGACTTTGACAAGTCTCTCTTCCTAGTATGACTATGCTGTCATCTTGATGTGAAACAGAAGGAAGAAGACAACTTGTGACTGCTATTGAAGTGGAAGGTGGTACAATCGTGGCATTGACAGTTAATGCATCTTCGCATTGAAGTACCCAGCTTGTGCAAGGATATAGGCTGATATTTCTTATCCCTTGAGAACTCTCTTTATATCTAGGGTGGTTCTTCAGGCACAACGCAATGGGAGTCTTTTAAGCATGCTGCCTGTAATCTTTTAAAGAAAAAAATGAATTTACATCTGGACTTTATGGGGTGGTTTTTGTCTAATGGTCTAGATCCTTTTAGTTGTCAGGTCCTCTATTGCTCACATTGTTGGACTTGCCTAAATTGAATTTTATCATCACAATGTCTTCTGCAAGCTTTCAACTAAGCTGCTTCTGAGTGCTGGAAGCCAGATGTGCTTTTCAGTTCATTTAAACATTAGATGGTTCCAGTCTCACGTCCTGCTGTATTGGCTTGCTGCCATGTGCCATCTCCTGACCAGAGACGAGGCCTATAGTAACTATTCCCACTGGACTTTATTCCAGTGTGATGGAAACATACAGTTAGATCAGCTGGTAATCAGACTGGGGATGGAGCTGTCCTGCTGATTTCAATGTCTCTTAAAGAAATGGTGTAGGTAAAAATTGCAGTGAGATTTTTACTCCAATGCAGACTCTGCCTTGGGAGTTTCTAGAGGTCAGTGGGAGGTGTTTTGATGTAGCCAGGGCTATATCTGGGCTTGCTAGGCTTGTACCTGTACCCATGTGCCATAATGAATGGCACTTTAGAGTAGAAAGGAAGGGTGTGCTCACTTTTGAAGGAGTTTAAATTTACACTGATTCAGTCACCAGTGTTACTACCTGAAAAAAGGGGAGCTCCTTTCTGCATGTCAGGGCAAATCAGTTTTAAAAATGGTGCTTTTCTATGAACCTTGGTAGATGTGACAGCATCAGTCCCCAGCTGCCCTGTAAGCTTTGGCACTGCTGTTGGTTGCTGTCAGCACTGCCACCTGTAGGGAGCTAGCAACAGTTTGTCCTACCTTACTTACACAAGAGACACCTACTTATTTCTCTCTGTTTGAACCTCTTCCCCCATGACAGTTAGCTCTCCTGTGAAGAAGTGGTTTTCTTGGCAAATGTTGCATCCTTCACCAGAGAACGAAGGTGTCAGTGGAGGAGCAGTGATGCCAGGAAGCCTCGTGGCTTTGTCACGTACCGAGAGCCTGGAAAGCTGATGTGGCCCACAGAGCTGCACCAGCAGGGACGTGTGCTCTTTCCTCCTATGTCCCACAAAGTGATCTGTGAGCTTACTGGCTTTGTCTGTTCTGTTCACCTTTTCCATTCCTCCAGATGCTTTTACTGTATTGTCTTCTGCAAAGTCTCTAAAAATGCTACGGGCAGAAAGAAAAAGATATTAATGTAAGTTGTTCTTCAGTGAGCACTCATGCCCCAGGAGGCAAGCGTGGCTTTCCAGAGCAGAGGCTAGGGGAGCACAGAAAGGAAGACAAGGGAAATGAAACAAATCTTTTCTTTAAGCTGATGAGGTGGAATCACCTGTAAAACATGCATAAACACATAAACTCTGTATGTGAAAGCACAAGGCATGTGCTGGATGGTCTGGCCTTACCTTGATCAGGAGCTGTTAATGCAGCAGCCTCACCTGGGCATCAGTGCCACTCCTGAAGGATGGTGTGCTGCAACATTTTTCTGTTGCTATTTTCTGCAGTGTTATGCTTGGGAAGTTCTTCCTTTTGTATTGAACTTCAAGATATTTGAAATTGCAAAAAATGAAGGAAGAGATAACTAGGTGAGGTAGGAAGTCTGGGAGACAGACAAACTGGTTACAAACAGGTTTTCAAGGTGTCTGTTCAAAGCTCTTTTCCCAAATATAAAACCTGTTTTGTTGATTATTTTATTGCACCATCCTTGTGGCACATCTTCCTGCTGGGAGGAGACGTGTCTGGATTGTAACTGTATTTCTGTCAAATGGGTGGCCTTTGCCCAGGAGGTATTCATTTGGCTGTGCTTTCTTGGCCTTATCATGAGAATTAGATGTATTATTAATTCTTTGGAATCTTTTCTTGGGATGTCATGAATACAGGGTGTTTTATCTTTGCACAGCCTTTGGACTCTTTCCACATAGTCTCTTTGTCAAAGCAAGCATCTGAGGAGGTAAGCATACAAGACTTCTAGCTTGCTTGTTGCACATACTGACATTGATATAGGTAAATGGGCCAAGAAGTGCTGAGCTGCAGAGAGAATCGGGAGTGAAGAGCAGAAGCAAGTAATTCTGACTATTGTGTGCTGGCAGCAGAACACCATAACCCAGTTGGAATCCAGAGCTGGTGCTTGTGCTCATGTCCAGACCACACAGTGTGGGTCCCTTCATACACACCCTTTCAGTGCAAGGGTTTTCAGGAACGGTCCAGTGCTGCGGGCTCTGCGCATGGGAAGTCTTTGTGCTGTCTTTAAGATGGCTGTTATACCATTTTCTGGATCAGTTGTTTGCAAGGTATGGACTTGAGACAAGCAAAAGCAGCCTTACCTGTGTTAACACAGCCTCTGCCTGCTGCTGGCCTTCTGCAAGCTCAAAAATCACCAAACCTTCTTTGCTTCTCTGAAGTTTTTCCTAGAAAATAAAATCAAAGCAAAGTGTTCAGCAGTGCTTACAGGATTAAGGTTTTTTTTCTAAATACCAGACAGAATACCCATCTAACTAAACTGAATTTTGAAAAACCACAGGCCCTCTCTGTGGAGGCAAGGGGTGAATCTATGTCATGAGATAGGCAGCTGTGTCACTTACTAACTGCTCTCTGCAAATGTCAAAGTGCTCTTGTGAAGGCTGTAGTTTTTCCGTAGGAATCCCACTCCTTTGCACCACAAAGCGGGTACAGAAAGTGTCACTTATTTGACATAACATTTCAGAAGCAAGAAATGGGTCTGGACAAGCCCGTGATCACTGCCTGCCACTTACATAAGAAACCTTATGACACTGTTCTTGATAAAGGACGTGCTCCTGGGAGCAAACTGTGATGCAATGGACTCAGATCCTGAGGCTAATGTGAAGGTCGGGCCAAGGCTGAAAATACCATTGGTGCCTAGTGCTGCACCTTAAAGCTGAAAATGTCACTGCTGGGCAAAGAGGAGACAGACCATGGTCGTGAACTCACGGGCAGCACGTGTTTCACTACAAGCAGTATAATAAATCACAGGGCAGATGGCCTGCTTGATTGGAGGGAGAGACTGGTGCCAGTCAAGAAGAGCAACTGCTCTCCAGGCTGGTGTGTTTCCACATGGGACGGTCTTTGAGAAAGCACGTGCTCTGGGGTTAGTGTTACAGAGGGGCCTCAGACCCACCCCCATGACAGTGAACAATGGAGGAGCTCAGCATCAAGAAAAATGAATTAGCCCTGATAGTGGGTGAGACCTGAGGCACAGGACAGCTGAGAGGCCCCCAGCCATGTCAGCAGACGTTGCAGCCAGATCAGTATCTCCTCACTGACCCAGAGTGATGAGGCTACGTGAGAGACAGGCTGGGTGAGAGAGGCGCTTCCCAGCTCACAGGCTGACACCAAGCACACAGGTCACAAAGTCAGGCCCAGGCTGCAGGAATGAACCATTTCTGACTCTTTCTGTTGCTGCGTCTCCATTTAGACAAGGGAAGAACAGTCTGACTTTTATGCATTCCTGCCTGTGTCTGCAAGTGTCACCAAGAAAATGAGCTGGGCAGTATGGAGATGTGCCTGGCTCTGCAGTCTCTGCCCTCATCTGCAGCACAGGAGTACTGTGGCTCTCCTCTAAGTTTTCCCACCAACGAGGAGTTCCCAGTGCTTCCCTGATGGCTGCTGAGTTGTTTGGCGCAGTCAGAGATTTTGGCAGGGCCGTGGCTCCCTGTCCTACATTAAGGAGCCACATGCTGATCCTGAGGAAGGCAAGTCCTGCATCCACAATAGGAAACCAGCTTGCTCTTCAGCTTCTTCGCTCTCCATTTGGGCTACTTTGGGGCCAAAGACAGACATGGTGCTTGTGCACTTATAAATCATGCTGTCCTCAGATTTCTAACAAAGCAGGAGCCCACTTGTGGAAGCACAGAAGTCTAAGGAGAAGCTTTGCTGGCATTTGCACAACTAAACTTGTTTCTTGAACTTGCAATCACAGAATCTCAATGGCTTCTGCCTCTGTGGACAGATTTGTTGCCTGTATCATAGAATCATGTTACCTGAGAGACCTTTCTTATTCATTCTGTATCTGAGTTAGCCCAAATTTTAGCTTGTCCTGTCTATTCATACCTCCTCTTTCAAAATAAATTGCAGAGTGGAACAAAGAACAGTGAAGATCTTACTTTGATCACCAGAGAAAGAGATGAGCTACAGTCCATGTTAGATTTGAAAAACACATGCCAGAAATTCAATCCAATGTCAAG
>WBNH01009606.1:0-50000 GCA_013401255.1 Urocolius indicus
TATATATATGTACATGCACACATGAATTCTCTGCCGAAAAATAAGCCAATTGCCACTTGCTTCTTCTCATGCCTTTAATGATTTCTTCATTACCACACCAGAGCGTGATAGTTGCTATTTGTCATAGATTTCTTTCTAATTCAGCTATTCCTGTTACATCTTATTTTCTAAACATCTTACTATTCCTGCTGCTCTTCTCTTCAGTCTCTTCAATTTGTCTACATCTTTTGTAAAGTATGACACTGAGAGCTGACACAGAAGTACCGCTGAGCTTGCTAGCAACAAGGCGAGTAAGACAATTTCTTCCTATGTCTTACACAGGATGTTCTGGTTAACACATGTCAGAATGAGATCTGGGTTTTTTTTTTTTTCCTGGTTTTTTTTTTTTTTTTGTAAGAGCATTACACCATTGACTGAGAATTAGTCACTCTACTGTCTTCCATGACACCAGGCCCTNCTTTGAACATGAGTAGCAAATATCATACAGACTTCTTAAACTACACCATATGGCTTAGGAGCATCTTCTCTGGATTTTCTCGAAATATCTCCTCCAACATGAGCCTATTGAGGCCCATTGTGTGAATCTGTATAAAGTCTTTCAGAGGATGAATGGTGAAGTCATTAGTAAAGATAAATTCCATAGTCCTGTGTTTTTAAGCTTTCATGAAGTTATATTTTATAAAGACTGTGTTTATAGCTTTGTTGTATATCTAGGGTAACCCTGAGAGCTTACTTACTACTTAGAGATAATGACAAATAGTTAATAGGGATTTTGACCTCATCTCATAGGAAATTTTGTAAGAATGTCAAGAAAACATAGTTTGGTTGAAGAATCTATACAGCATGAAGTATTTATACAGTAAAACAAAAGCTGGCAGGATGGCCACATGCAGATCATCAAGAGAATGATTTCCTGTCAAAAGGTAAAATTACATCAATTAGGATTTTGCAGGGATTTTGGCTACCTTTAAGTCTAGTTCATGATATGTTATGAACTTTGAGAAGTGTATGCATGTAATATTTTCAGGTGATATGAAGCTGGAGGAACTGCAAGGGTGCTGAAAGACAGATTTAGTATTCCAAAATATTTTGACTAATTAGAGTTATGGCCTGGAAAAAATGGATGAAAAAATCAAATACTACAAGAAAGAGAGTATATCAAGTGATCAAATACAGGACAGGAAAGCTGGTATAGAGTTGGGTTTTCAGGATAGTTTTGGGGTTAGTATGGATTACCAGCTGAACATAAATCATATAATTGATGGAAAGACAAGCTTCGTGATGGGATTTGTACACAGGAAGACAGACTGTCATGCAGAAATAAACCTTGTACTCTGGTCACAAGCGGTAAAACCAAGCTGAATTGCTAGGGTCATTTTTTTAGACTTTCAAATAAGAGCTAGATTATAGGGAAAGAGTGCAGAGAAAGGATGTGAAAATGTTAAAAGTTCAGAAAATGTCTTCCATGAAGTACTCAAATATAATTCGTAGACCCTGTTGATGGTACATAGCTAGAGAGAAAGCTAAGGCACTGAGGTATAGGGTTTTCTGTTTCTGTGTAGGAAATTCACACATGCAGTACAGTTTGTAGTTTATAGCAGTCTTGTGCAGAAGCAGCTCTTACTAGTCAACCATGCATTGGCCATGCAGTCCACAGAGAGTGGTAAATGCACGATTCTGAGTCTTCCTGAAGTGTGACACATAGATGTCCTGAATGATAGACATAAGTCTTATACTTTCTTGTGTATCATTTTTATTAATGATAACTTAGAGTTCCTTAGATGACTCTAGTAATCTACAGATATATCAGTTAAGATACTTCTAGCTCTTTTTCTCTGCAAAATAACAAAGCTAAAGATCACATTGGAATTTTTTAGAAACTATAATGTCTGCTTAGCCAAAGTAATGCTTAATCCAATACTGAGTGTCTCAGCATCTTAATTTTCCAGAAAGGACTCTTGGTGTAATGTGTCTACAGAATAACATGAGCAGTGGAAAGGGGCAGTGCTGAAGACCAAAGTGACACTTTAATTGACTGGGATGGACTGCAACACAACAGAACATAACAGGAAAGCTGAAAGGGTACAATGCTGCATAAGCCTTGAAAATTGATTTGAGCATAGATGTGATCTAGTTCCACCTGTTGCCTAAAGTGTAACAAGTATATATAGACCATTCCTTATTATGTCTAATTTATTCTTAAAAACCTTCCTCCCTTGGTAAAGGTTCCATACAGTTCCCAGTTTCCAGAGCTGGATAATTTTTCTTTTTTATATATATATATATATGTACATGCACACATGAATTCTCTGCCGAAAAATAAGCCAATTGCCACTTGCTTCTTCTCATGCCTTTAATGATTTCTTCATTACCACACCAGAGCGTGATAGTTGCTATTTGTCATAGATTTCTTTCTAATTCAGCTATTCCTGTTACATCTTATTTTCTAAACATCTTACTATTCCTGCTGCTCTTCTCTTCAGTCTCTTCAATTTGTCTACATCTTTTGTAAAGTATGACACTGAGAGCTGACACAGAAGTACCGCTGAGCTTGCTAGCAACAAGGCGAGTAAGACAATTTCTTCCTATGTCTTACACAGGATGTTCTGGTTAACACATGTCAGAATGAGATCTGGGTTTTTTTTTTTTTCCTGTTTTTTTTTTTTTTTTTGTAAGAGCATTACACCATTGACTGAGAATTAGTCACTCTACTGTCTTCCATGACACCAGGCCCTGTCTATGCCACTAGGTTTTGACTAATTAACCAGCACTGTGTTGATGCCTTTGAGGTTTTTTTCTCTAGAGATCAGGTACTTTCTGCTTGCCTGTAGTGGATTTTGTTTTGTTGACTTATGAGCCATGTTAATAAAGCTAGGGAAGGATCTCAGTCTTTACCAGAATAAGCAAAGTATTAGTATTTCGCATATACTACCTGTAACTAGCTAAGCAGGTATGAGTTACACCATCTCCTGATAGTAGACATGGGCTCTTTCTCATGACAATCAGTCATATCGAGGACTGAGGCCTCTCTCTGTGCTTTGCTGGTTTTTTTTTCTTTGAATTATCAGTGTACTGTAGCGCTTGTGACAGCAGACACAGGACTGCCTCAGAGACTAGAGTGCTTGTGAAACCATTGATGTTAGTCCATAGCTTGAAAGATAGTGGTGAACCCAGTCGGAGCTGAAGATCAAAATGGGCTCCTGTACCTGTTATTTTGCATGAAAAAAAGGGAACAAATTCTAAGGCTTTCTTCCAAAGGACTGAGAGCATTGCAATCCCAGATAAAGGCAGAAATATTCCACTGTTTAGTCACATTTAGTCTAGGTTTCCATAAATCCCTGATCGTGGGTATCTTTACAAATTGCACTGCGTGGAGAACTAAGCTGTCCTTGCATATTAATAACCCAGACTAGCCAGTTCAATTCTGTATTAACTTTATGTCACTCACTGCCTGTCTGGTGATGTCAGGGCAGTTCCAACAGTCTTTAAAGCACTGCATAATTTAAGGCTGCAAATGCTAATTAAAACTTTTGGTTCCATGTTCGGGAATGAGTTGGAGTTGTCTAAAATGCTGGGTTTTTGTCTATAACAGGAATATCAGTGGAAACCTATAGGTGCCAAAGGCTTTGCATGTTCTGCCCCCAGCTTTGCAGTGTGGTGCCAACTGAGGCTCAGAATGTTAATTCCATAAATGCCTTCAAGTTAAGACTACAGGCATGTTTGTTTAATCTGGCTTTTCCTGAACAATAGCTCTGTCTCTGGGTGCATTCTCTGAAGTGCTCTGAGATCTTTTTGTGTTTGGCTTTTTTTTTTAAACTTGAAGAGCACCACATACGTGAATGTATAAAATGTGCAATATATATTTAATGTGCAGTGATACATTTGTCATCATCACCTTATGCAAAAAAGGAAACTTGCATTCATTTGATTCAAGAATTCGAAAGATTTTTACATACTAACAACGAATTTAAAAAAAAATCCCCTTCTAAACTTGCATATTACACAAATAATGAACATTAATGCAGTTTCAAAAATGGTAGCAATCATTTCTCAAAGGTATTGTTATTTTAATGCTCACAAGAGATTACTTTGATTTTTTTGGAATAATATCTAGATTTACAGCGGGAACAGCACTAGCCTATGTAAGTAATATGACCTAATTCTGTTGTACCCTGAAATCAATAAGTATGTGCTTTTAAAAGTGAGTTATTGATGTCACTTGAATGAAAATACCTTACCTAGACATTTGGTGCAAACTTGGATTTACCAAGATTGGTTGAAAAAAACCCAGACCCTTCCAAATACTGACATATTTTCATTGTTTTTCTCACTTACACCTTCATCTTCACCCCTCCCCCTTCTCTCCTGCTTGCCTTCACCTGGCTGCCTTTGCTCATTTGCAAATCTCAATTGAACTTTTTTTTTTAATTTGCAAGAAGAAATGCAAATTGCTAAAATGCAAATGCTGGTAGTGACAAGAATCTATATTCAAAAATATTATATAGGACTTTGATATAGAACCAATTGTGTCTGTGGGAATGACAAATGATACTCATATAGTTAAAATGTATTTATTTCACCACAACTCTCCATGTGGACACACTTACTTACTCAAACATAAACACTTTTTTTTTTTCCAGTTTAGTTAAACTGCTTTCAAAGCAACAAACTGAAATGGATAAAAACATTCAATTTACTCAGAATGCACGCACATAGTCACATCCTTATGGAGGAAAAAGGGGGCTATATTGTCCAACTACAGTGGTTTAAATTCCCATGTTACTATATATTGTTATAATTTCTGATATAGGCAAGCTCTTATACTCTGTATGGCTTCCATATGCACATACCCTTGGTTACTGAAGATGGATGATAGCTATATAGTTTGTTAATGTATGTGTTGAGGAAAAAGAGCTATCACTAACCTGTGAACTGATTATACCTGGTATACTTTAATGTTGTTAAAGCACAGCTATAGTTGCGTAAAGCTATGCATATAGCAGAATTTTTTGCTAGGATACCATGGGCAATTAAAAGCATGATATATTTTCATACATGACACCAAGCTGGGTGGCTGTGTAGACCTGCTTGAGGATAGAAAGTCTCTTCAGAGGAACCTGGATAGGCTGGAGTGATGGGCTGAGGCTCAGTTTCAAGAAGGCCAAGTGCTGGATCCTGCACTTTGGGCCACAACAATCCTAGGCAATGCTACTTGCTTGGGATAGAGTGGCTTAAGAGCTGTTCTGCAGAAAAGGACCTGGAGGTGTTAATCACCAGCCAGCTGATCATGAGCCAGCAGTGTGCCCAGGTGGCCAAGAAGGCCAATGGCTTCCTGGCCTGTATCAGAAATAGTGTGACCAGCTGGACCAGGGAAATGATTGTCCCCCTGTACTTGGCTCTGGTGAAGCTGCATCTCAAGTACTGTGTCCAGTTCTGGGCTCCTCGATACAAGAAGAACACTGAGGTGCTGGAGGGTGTCCAGAGATGGGCAATGAAGCTGGTGAGGGGTGTGGAGAACAAGTCTGAAGACAAGTGGCTGAAGGAGCTGGGGATGTTTAGCCTGGAGAAGAAGAGGCTGAGAGGAGCTATGATCACTCTGTACTTCTACCTGAAGGGGAGTTATAGTGAGGTGTCCCCAGTCATGAATGATAGGACACAAGCAAATGGGCTCAAGTTGCACCAGGGGAGGTTTAGTTTGGACATTAGGAAAATTTTTTTCACTGAAATGGTTATTAAGCACTAAAACAGACTGCCCAGGGAGGTGATGGAGTCACAGTTTCTAGAGCTATTAAAAAAATACATAGATGAAGGGATATGATTTAATTTAGTGATGGGCTTAGCAGTGTGAAGTTAGTGGTTGGATTTGATCTTTTCCAACACTAACGATTCTGTGCAATGTGCAATTCATTGGTCATTAGATTGTTTTAGTGTTTTTAAAAAAACATACAAACAGGAACCAGACTATGATCTTAAAAGTCTTTTCCAACCATAGCAATTCTATGATTCTATGATTTTTTTTTAAAAAGAAATTTCTATTTTACTTGGAGAATTATAGATTATAAATGTATTTATTCTGGAAACAAAATGTTTTTGCTGATGCAGCTTATTTTATGAAAGGAGATGGCGAAAGCCACACTAGAAGTGTCCTTTTGCTGGTACAGTGGGAGTCACAGTAGGACGGGTTGCTGATATTGTTCCACTGACAAACACTTTCTAGTATAGACCAAGCCTCAGGGTCCATTTCAAAAGGTATTATGTAAATGGGGTGTTAAAACCATCGTGACAGCAGAGAAACAAAGACCCTTCCTTAAGGGGGAAGGAATATGCAAAACTATCTGGGGACAGTCCAACAGTTTAGGGGTTGTTGTCCTCCTCTGTGAGGATCTGGATGAAAGAGCAAGCAGACAAAATCAGTTTCAGTAAGCCACAGCAGGGACATGAACCCATCTGAGCTGAGTCGGTGGACAAAGTCCAGGGGCCTCTGGGAGGTTTGGCAGCACGAGTGGCTCATGTCATTGAATTCAAGCCCTGTTTTGGACACGTAGTTGATCTTTCTGAGACTTTAACATGAAGTGGAAAGGCTGAGATTAAGTGGTGGGAAGAGGTGCAAAGTTTGTGTGTGGGCACTCCCTGCTTTCCTGCACAGAGGGAGCACAAACAAACATGGATACACCCATGGCCCAAATATCAGAGGTGGCTTTCACAAAGCACTGAGATATTTCATGGTCTGTTTCCCATGCTTCTGAATCTGTGACCCTGGAGAGGTTGTAGGCAAAGAGCTGGTGAGAAGCAGCTTATTTGTTCATACATTTATAGAGCTATGGTCAAAACATCAAAATAAAATGAAGAACAGAACTACAGGTGATCTTTGGTAGAGCAGCCAATAGTCTTTGCTTTTCTTCCTCTCCTTCCTAGCCCCGTACACCCCTGGCTGGATCCCCAATTAAAGGCTATGCTGGGTGTGGTGTTGTCAGCATGCAGTACAGCCTGAATCCAATAGAAGTGCTCTTGATCTACCAGCAACATGAAAGAAATATTACACCCCAGTGGCAGCAAGCAGGGGAAAAATACAAATAAAATGTTATTATAATATTTCCTCTGAAGGAAGTCGGGATAATATTGTGGCTGGTAGCTGACCAGCTGCTTTCATTTAATATTTTTCTAATTTTAGTCAGTGTTGGTCAAACAAACACAGCTTTTAAGAGATTTCCTTCAGTGTTAACAGACTGTCGTTTAGTTAGTTGAACAGAAGCTTTGCAGTGTGAGGTATGATCAAGAAATTTGCCCTTTTTAAAAATAGTGCTGCATTTGTACAATTAGCTGTTCTTGAGAGGGCCAAATTTTCAAAACCTGGAGTCTGGTTTGCACATTTGATTGGCTATATGCTGCTACAGTTGCACACCTCTAGAGGACTGGTTTTGGACAGGGCAGACATACTCCTGGTGGTGTAAATCAGTAAGGAAAATGGAGAAATTCAGTAATAGGGCTCTGCTGGCCGGGGTAGCTCTGCCCCTGGAAACAGCAGCTGGAGCTGGAGGTGGGAATGCACAGCCTCACACCTGCAAAAAGGAAGCCTGGGACTTGGCCCTTCTAAAATTATTCCTGGGCACAGAATGGACTATTATAGTGGAGTTTTGAAAGAACTCTTTTTAGGGTAAAAAATAAAATTTGCTGGCTGGCTGGTAGCAGAGAGTCATAGACAGTCTGCCACTGTGTACTCAGTGCCCAATGTGCTGCTTATTCTAAGTTAGGCTGCTAAATTGCTTAGTGTTAATAATTTGTTGTTTGTTGCAGTGGTGGAGACGCCTGGCTGCTTGTGATATTATGGATGGTTAACCATTCCCCTCCCGAGGAGTGCTGCTCTCCATCCTCACCTTGACCCTCCATTTGCTGCCAGGTTGCAAGAATTTACTTTTCATGTCTTTTGCATTGCAGGAGTTTTTCAGGATGTGTCAATCCCCTGCATGAGGCAGAGAGCTGGCACTCACTTGAGATCCCTAAAATCTGTAACATTGGGATTCAGAGCCACATGCTCTTCTAACGTTCATAACCAAAATGTCATGGCAATGTGGCTCCTGCATTCAGCAGAATTATGGTTTGCTACAGATGTTTATGAGTGTATGGGCGCAGTTAGGAAGTTTGCTGCCCAGTCTCCATTCTGCACGGAGGGATTTGAAGAAAAACCCAGGCACCAGACCCATTTTAGAATCTGTAAAAGCTGTTTTGGGGTATTCAGGACTCCTGACTAAATTCACCCTAATGTTAACAAATTGTGTAATGCCATCAGTGTTATGTGTTGAAGGGAGAGGGAACAGCTAGAAACATATGTCATCTTGTTTCTGTTTCATACAGTACTATTATGATCAGGAAAAGCAACTCCATGTCATCTTAGTTTTCCGATATTTATGCTCCATCAGTATGTACATAACACACTAGTTTAGTTGAGAATTAAAGTGGTATTTTAATTTTGCTTAATAGTTGGTAACGGAATCACAGTCTGGTGTCTCAAAATCAAACTGTAAAAGCCCTACATCTTTGCTGAAAACTTCCAACAGTGAAGCTGTAGCCTTCTGAAACCTTGGAGACAGCTGGTATGCTTGAAAACAGTGTAAAGGAAGAAAGATTCATGAGTTGCCAGAAGTGAGGAAGAAGAACAGTTTTCTCTTTACAAATATCCATATTAGAGTAATAGGGTGCACATATCCAGAGGAAGCCAAGTGAGGTAATCTTAGTAATGACACTGGGAGACTGGCAAAGTACTTCTTCACAAGTCTTTGTTAAAGTCAAAAAGTTTCTAAAATTAGTAACCACAAGCAGAATTTGGTCCTATTGAACTATGTTTACTATTTAAAAGTTTATAAGGCTATTGGCCAACAAAACAACCAAGTGTCATGAAAAAAAGAACAGTATTTCAAAATTACAGCAAATGATAGACTTTGCTCTTAGAACAGGTTCCAAATTTTTTACTCATCCTTTCCTCCTTTGCTAGTACTATAACCAAAGCTATGCATAACTACTCGAGGCTGCAGAGAACGTAATTGTACATTAGTGACTACTGTAAAGAAAACATGAGATTCTGTGATTCTGTGATTCAGTGACATTTGCCATTTACCCAAACAAGAAGAGTATACATTCCTTCTGGTAGCAAAAACCAGGGCTATAGACACAGCATCAAGACTACAGACCATATCTTTTTTTTAAGTGATGTCGTTCTAATTGCACTTTAATTTGATGTTCACTATCTGAGCACTGACTATATATCCTGCCCCGATGCCACCAAAGTGTGCGGGGTGTATCATGCTTTTCTGCCTACTACCAGCTTTGTACATACTTTGAAAATGGTAGGATTCACCCTGTAAATGTCTTGTTCTTAATTTTTCATTCTCAATTAAAGGAACCACACACTTGCCATATTAAAGTTTAAAATCGTGTTTATCGAGACATATGGGTATTTACTATGTGCAAATGTTATGTTTACTTTGAGATGTTTTCATATGTGCATATTTGTGTTAGTGATAATATTATTATGGTAATTTCTACATAAATGTGTATAGCATGTTTTTTTACTGTGTCTGGAAGTAATTATTACTTGTCTTGTTGCTAATCACTTTGGAAATGTAAAATATTGAATTATGTGCTTAATGGTTCACCTGTCCATTGATTTCACATATCTTTTTTAGGGAAAGTTTGATGCAATTTTCAATCTTAGTTGAAACAGCCTGGGCAAAGCTTTATGTAATTTGTCCTGACAGGTCACAATAGCTTCAGTTTATTGAGAACATTTATGAAAATGTATCTAAGGAGAATAATTTTCAGACTCTTGGAGGAAATTATTTTGAGGGCTGACAAGAAGAGAACATTCCAGAGGAGACAGTCATACCTACAAATATAAGAAGATGATCAGAACACAAAATCAGCTTGGAGGTATTATATTTACAGATGCTTTTATTCTTAGTGTGCCACTCAATTAAGCATTGTCTGCCAATGTATTGTAATGCTTTCTTATTTTTCTCATTAAAAATCCAGTTCCTTGAAATGATACTAAGAAAATATTTGGCCAACAAAACAAGCCACTTATTACTGTGCATAACCTTGGTATTACTAGCTCTGAGGTGGCAAAATCACGAGAAGACCAAGCACTGTCCCCTGAAGTGATTGAGATTTTTGACTTTCACTTCAGCAAGGCTCTGATTTGGTGGTTTTAATGTAGCGACTGGAATACCACCTGAGACTAATCCCCCTAAAATTGCCTGATACTCATACATGTAGTGGTAATGTGAAGTACATAAAGGCCACAACTACACCAGTGTCTTTGTTTGGATAAAAAGTGTGGTTTTGAATGGTAAAAAAGAAGACCCTGATAATCCCCACTTATAGTACATCAGAGAATATCTATGGCATACAGGACCACGGTTACATAACCTCCTCATGGATATGGGATCATGATCCAGAGAAGGAAACATGCCCTATCTCCTAACTGCATGATGGCAAACCCCTATTTGAAACAGTTCCTTTGTATAACTTGCATTGGCTTTGTCAGTCCCTTGAGGTGGCTTTCATGACTGTGCTAACACCAGTAGTCCAATCATCAGGAGGCCACAAAGAGAAACAGGTGTTTAGACTTCCCATCATCTTATGCAGGTTGATTCCCAGACTCTTTCACAAAGCCTGTGATACTGTTATAAACTGGGCAATGCTTCACATATGTGCAGTTCTTAGCATCAACTGTGGTTTCAACTAGGGAATAGGGGATGAAAAAATAAAAAAGGGAAAGTCACATTAATTACTGGTGTCATTCTTCTTATGCTAGCTGAGTTACTTTAGGGTGAATAGAGCTCACTGCAGAGAATGAAATTCTGTAATGTTTGTGTACTTTTCAGAGCAGTAGAATGCACTCAAATGTTGCTTTGCAATGACCCACTTCATCAGAGCATTCTCATCACAGTAGCAGCTGATAGGCTTTATGTCAAATGATTTGAAAGGCAAGTACCCTTCTTTAATAATAGGGATTGTCATGATTTATCAGATAATTTTTAACATCTTGACAAAGAATTTTTTTTTATTTAATTAGGGGCATATCACCTTATACATTATACAAATGATTTGACTTTTTGAATATCACTGAGGCCTCAGGTAGGTTAAGCTTGTAGTCTCTGCAAAAAAAAAAAAAAAACAAACAAAACGAAAAGAGGATCAATGTGAAAATGACATCAGAAAGGAAAAGAATGAAACATCTATTTATTACATTACAAATTGTTTTGAGCACGATATGGATCTTGTAATGGCAAGTCTTTTATTTCTATGAATTTAGCAGATAGAAGAAGGATGTATGAAGAGCTCCAAGTCAACTGAGAGAAAAATTTACATGAAATCTTTGCCTCTGAAAACACAAGGATTCCCAGGCAATAAGTCAAGCACATTTAAAGAACTCTCCCTTGGATGGAATGAAATTGTATTATTTGCAGTTGTCAGGGAGAGGGATTTTCACAGTATATTATCCTTTCTCTGAAGAAGCGGGTTCAGTAAGGTTTATTGACTTAAATGCATCATGTTTTTGTCATAAGCATGAAGTCTTCTAAGTGAGTGAGTCCTTTAAAGCACACTAGGCTGTGTCACAGCAGTATGATGCCAGTAACTCCAACTGATTCAAACTGTTAAAAAAAATTAAAAATGGGAATGAGTTCATTTAGGGAAGACTCTGGCAAATATCTTGCTCTTGAATCTTCAGATCACATCCTCTTCTCCCTGTCCTCACCACCTGCCTTATCCTAACTCATTTCAAAAGTCTTTGCAAAACTTCCAGTGGACACAAAACAGTTGGCTACTTTTATTGGTTTTTATTGGCTTGCAGTTGCTGACTACTTACAGCATTCAAATAAAGTCCATTGTAACTCTAAAGCCATTGCTGGTGCTGAAGGTAAAGGAGAAAGAAAAAGTATAGAAAGCAGGGCAATCATTGTATGAGGAGCTCTGATTAAACCTAATGACTAGTGAGCAAAATGGAGCAGGGTCTAACTTTCCAAAGTCATTGGTTTCTGGCTACATTGTGGTGTTCGGCCCAGAAAGACTTTTGTATCCTTTACCTTCTTGTGTGTTTAACTAGACTGCTTCTTCTAGTTATGTCACTACTTTCCAAATGTGGAAGCCCAGAAAGAGGTGCTAGGAAACAAACCAGTCAACATGAGACAACCATGAATGAGTATTCCATAGAACTACTATACCCTTTAAACTCATTCATTCACTCACTCAATCACTCACTCTCTTCCATTTATCAACTGGCATATCACCGCCTTTAAGATTTTAAAGTCATGTCTTCCAGGCTTCTAGATTCCCTGGAGACTTCCAGTCCCAATGCCACATCTTTCTGAGGACCTTGCTGATTCTCCATGTGGCTAAATCTATAATGTCTCTAAGGAATGTTTTATTTATGGATATGTGCTCAGCTGGTGAGAGGGAACGCTTGTGGACAATTGTGTATGCATGTACTGCCATGGAAAAGTAAACAAAGATGATAATTTCTAGAACTATGTGAGGAATGTCAAGGGCACAAATATTAGCATGTTTCATGAAATTCATGTAGGGACAGGCAATCTGAATCAAATTGTACTGTTCCTCTAGTTTCTTATCTGTTGTCTGTGATGAAAGAAACTCTCTAGTTGAGTATCTATAAAATACTCAGCTCAAATGGCAAAATGATTTCCTGCTGTTAATTTTTAGAATTTGAGATTTTTTCTGTAATTCCTATGTACTCTCATATATAAGAGAGTATATATACTTTACTTCTACTATACTTTACTATATATATATAGTATATATACTATACTTTCCCTTTACTTCAGGGAAAATGTTATTCATTTTACAATCTACACCAGGTTTTCCCTGAAATATCTTGTGACAATGAATTCCATACAGTAGCAGACTTTGCACTTCTGTGTTACTTTGGGAAAGTATCATGATCACGGATCTTGTTCAAAAATTATGAATGCAGAGGTCTTTTGAGTTTAATAATGAGTTATTCTGATGTTCTTAAGAAGAAAACTTGTTTGTTTGTGTATTTTTGGCATTTCCACATTCAAGAGAAGGAAGACAGGCCTCATACCCATAGGTTCAGTCAACATAAATGGCTTCCTTACTGCATGTAGCCCCACTCAGAGCTTCCCTTCCCCCGATTTAGTTTTTGTTTTAAGTGATTGAAACACGATAAATGAAGCTGAAATGTACATCACTGATCTTTACATGGTGAACATATGAACGTTGATGGCATCTCCTGCTCTAAGAGTATGATGGTTTTTCCACAGATGTAAATAATCTGGGAAAGAAGAGCAAGTGACTAAGGACTGCAGTACTCACAGCACAACATTCCATTCAATGAAATTATGAAGAAAACTAGAAAAGAAAGAAAATACATGTTCAGACTTAGTTTGAGAGTATGCCCACTTCCTGGCTGAGTATGCTGAGTTCCTGGCTCCCTGGGAAAAAAAAGGAAGGAAAATTCAGTAAAAGACTGTTTACTTTGACTCTAACTGTAGGAGGAAATGTACAACTAGTATGGAAAAAGATACAGTGTGTTTTAGTACAGTAAATGTTATCAACATGCAGCTTAAAAGGAAATGTGAAGATTTTAATTAACTCTATCTATGGTTTTCCCTGAAACTAAATATTTATGTTGCAAGGAAATTATATTTTTAAAGAAAACCTCCTTCAGTGTTGCTGTCTATCCTGCAAGTATTTTCTGAGACGTGGTCCTTAGAGAAACTGTATGGGTCTGCTGGCTCTAAGCATCAGGGATTTTTGTTGTCTAGTGTCACAAATTCAACAATCAGGGGCGAAAACAAAACTAACTTTGACAGTGTTGCTGCACTATTCAGAAACTTGTGCTTGGAAACACATGCTGCTTGCCTATACCGAAAGGGAAAAGGCTCCATGAGGGGAGTTACGTGGTTTTCAATGCCTGAAGAAACTCATCAACTGAATTGTGAGATGGGGTCACATTTCACACCTTATTCATGAAGCCTACTCCTGAAACACTTCTTGTAGAAAAATGTCCTGGACTCTCGGGAAAGAACTACGGTAACAGAATTTATAAGTAGGAAGTTCAAAACTTCTATGAAAGAAAAATCCCAAGAGGCTAAATGGCTGGCCCTATGCCAGTTTTTCAGCAAAACAATTAATGCAAAGAACACATGCTAAGTTGGAACCAGACAATACTGAGCCACAGCTTTCTGGGCATGTTATAGTAAACTTCTGTTCCGAGAACATTGTGATAGTCTAATTCTTATCACAGTAAAGTAAAAAGTATTGAAAGAACTGGAAATGTCTCCATCTCACAGTGGTATACTTAAAGCTGGTGAATAGCTGATATTCTTCCATGTATTTGTTAGTATTCCTAGAAAGTTAAATGAGCAAATAACAAAAGCTAAGCTTATTTTGAACTTGGCAGGGGTCTAGATTTCTATCTTTTAATGTGACAATGAACTGATAGATGATTTAGTGGAAGAAAAAAAAAGAAAAGAAAACTTACCTACTATTGCTTTAACTCTAGATAACAGAAGAACTGAAAGGAACAAAGTGTAATTTACTCTTTATTTCAACTATTAAAACATAGTTAATTATGTATAAGTTCAGAGAGAAGTACCTGGAGCTTAGTGAACAGCCAAATAACTTAAGGGGCTACAAGAGCAGACAAGAGGTTATGTTCCCCAATGGGTTTTTTTCAGTTTGTCAAAGTTAATTCTGTAAATTTAAAACCTCAGCAGACTTCTTGTTTTTAAAAGCAGCTATTGTTCTGACAGCCTCTTCATTTTCCCTTTATTCTTTTTCTTTCAGTAGATCTGTGCACCAGAAACTGTAATGCAATGAGAGTTTTGTCAAATCTACATCAAAATAAAGTTCCAAAGGAGTATTTAACAGGAAAAGGAAAGAAAGTTATCTTTTTTTCTACACTAGCTTGATGCTTACTTGTCATATTTCTCGCATTTGTGACTTCTCACTTTGATCATGCTAATAACAATTCCTTCAACTATTAAAACTGAAAGCCAGAAACATGTTAGTGGAAAATTCTGCTTTTCACCATTTGTGCTGTCTGTTTAATTTTTATGATTTCCTTACTTTGGATGCTGAGAAAGAGGCTAATCTCAGCATTCCCTTACACCAATGTTACGCCACTGTAAATCTGGATGGAAGTCACTCAGAGACTCATTTGTGAAGAGGTTAGTGATGTGTAATTGATACGCTTTGACAAAGCATACTTTTGGGCCAAGTACCTTTGGTGAGGTAAAGTGGGTGTAGACAGTAGGATTTTTCTGTATTGCTGCTGGATTTTGATTTGAGCCTTTGCTTATTTCTAGTTCTGCTTACTAGTTCTCTTTCAGAATGAAAACCTTCCTGTGTGTGAGATTCCCCTAAAGGGATATGCTTAAATATATTTTCAATCTGACCTGGAAGTACTGGGTACATAGTCCTTTTGATTTTCGTTCTCTCTAATACTTTAGAACACTTCCAGATGATCAAGTAATCGTTGTTGTTTGTATCCATCTTTTAAGCATAACCAATGGTAAATGTTGAGGGAAGTCAATAAAGGTGAGAATATTGCCTCCTATACCACCAGAGTGAATTATCCAGTCAATGTCACAGATGTAACAAGGACCATGAGAATTAGTTGGAAATGTTTATCTTTCTCTCTGTCAACCCCCTTGGAGTTATTTGCACCAAGTACTTTCCATGATGCTCTTTCTTGGCTGTTGTTTGATACCATTTACAAAGCAATCTGTGTTTTCACATAGAGAGTGTTAAAGATTCTGAGTTGCTAATATCTTAAAAGCAAGCTCTACTAATTTTCTTTGTTTGCTTTTTATGGAATCAATGGGCTGAAGTTTAGTGCTTGTAAAGATGGACTGGCAATGGTAGCTAAAGCCAGTTACTCTGTGAGCCATTAGCAAGTAAGCTCCTCTGTGCAGCATTGCCAATGCAATACAGCCTATCTGGCAGCTCCTTTGCTATTTGTTCCTAGACTGCTCCTCAGCAGAGGATGTCAATGTGCTTGTTTTTATGACATGGGCAAGTAGAAAGCAAGATGAGACCACCATGGTTATTTCCATTTGAGGTGTAAGGCAAAGTCTGAACACAGGTACTCAGGGTGAAATGCTAGTACAGTGACCTGCCTGGAAAGGGAAGCTGTTGTAAAAGAGCTTTTCTGTACTAATGCTAATATTTTTTTCCATTTTGTGTAAGTTTATCATTTCAGAATCATTGATACCAAGTCCTGAGGGCATGCTTTGGCTACTGTAGCTGACTAGATGAAGTATGGTTCCCTTATTAACTTGTCAAAGTACTATGCAGCTGCATCATTTGCTCACCCATTTGCTTAAGTTAAATAAAGGTTGGTGGTTAGGCTTCTGTTGCATTGTGCTCTCCTGCTAATTATCAGTGTATTTGTTTTAGAGACAATTAGCCACCTGGTTCATTCTCCCATTGAAGTCAGGTCATCATGAGTTACATCTGCTTTCAGGACTCTTCAAGTCCAAGACATAATAAAAAGATGATGGCTATGATTATAAAATGCATGCAGGGTTGGGCGTAAGTTATACAGCATATTGAATTCCCAAGGAGGATTGGGTTACAAAGCTCTTGCAGGGGCTTCCTTCTGCATGTCACAGAAGATGGATGTGAATAGGAAACAGTTTTGTGATGCGAGAAGTCCTTTAGCCGATGAATGGTAAAGAGTGCTTGCAAAGGTAGATTGATAAATGCTAGGCAGAGTGAAACATGATGCTTCCCTTTGGCAAGAAAAAAGTGACAAGTAAGCACGTCTCTCTGCATACTGCATTTGCATAAAAATAAAAGTTGTTCAGACCTGTGGGTGTTTCCTTTTTAAAAATGTGCTATATAATGTGGCATAAGATTATGTGTGATGCACATTTACTTTTATAATCCCATATGTTCCGGTAAAACTCTGTATTTTGAAGTAAGATTTTATTACAGTAGAACCTCATTAATTCTCACTAATGACTGGGAGACCCTTTGCAAATTACTGAATTTTGTATACAATCAAATGCCATTAAATGCATTGTGTTGCTAGATGTTCTTCTACATCCTGGGGAAGATGAGCTGTGGAGAACCCTGCTGTTCATGCCTTGGCTAAATTCACTCTGGAGAGGGTGGTACAAAGTGATGGCTTTGTCTCTAGGTGTATGCTAAAGATATTCACTTGGGGCTAGCTCTAGAGATGATGGAGCCATGTATGAAAGGAGGAAAAAAGATGAGGACCTGACAGTGAGTAGGTTAGCATAATTTTCTGTTTCATCCTTTATGGATCACATTTTTCTGGAGAGCATAGCTATCACTAGTCTCATCTAATGGCCTCTAGATGTCAATAGGGCCATTTCAGGTTTAATAAGGACACTGGCTTAAATAGAAGCACGAGCTGATCTTCCAGTGAAGACTGTGCCAAAATTCTTCCTGAGAAGTTACATCAACACGTAAACAGAAACAACAGCATATCTAAGTATACTTAGGTATACTACAGATGTGTACATCAAATGTAGATGAGACTTGGAGTGTTCAAAGGAAATTTGTTCAAAGGAAGTTTCCACATACACACATGCACTCATAGATGAGTGTTCATTGATTGGTATGAAATGGTGGAATCCTTGCTTGCATGTCACTCACCTGCTGTATTATGGAATAACAATAACAACCCAACAATTAAGATGATAGTATCTAGCTCCTCATTACAAACTCATTTTTCTACTTGATCTGATTAACCATACTTCGAAGAAATCACTCATCCTGAATAATTCCCTGTCTCTTCCAGGACAGACTTTTTTCAGATGTACTGTAACTGAAAGCAAACCCTCTTTTTTCTGTTTACAATGATGGTGCATGGAAAGGTTAAAAAGAGGAATCTGGGGAACGAGAGGGCTCTGATGGGTACGTCCAGAGGGAGTAAACTTGAGTCTATAAATGGGGAGAAGGGAAAAATTTTGAGAATGTCTAGGAAAGGGAATATAATGTTTAGGAGGTCAGGCGAACACCCAAAAAAAGAATACAGAGGTGATGAGAGGGATGGAAGTCACTCAGACACACAGAAGACTGAATTGAGGAGGATGGACAACAATATCATGGTGCACCTATGGAGACAATGGAAAAGAAGATGGAGATGGGACATATGAAGAGCTTTGAAAGGGGGAGACAGGCTTGGACATGAGTACATGTGAGAGGGGTGCATGGTGTGACCAGATTATGGGAAAGGAATTAAAAGTGCTGGCGTAGGTAAGAGAGAAATAGAAGTGAGAAAAAGAGATGGAAGATGATATGGCAATGGGGAATTGGAGCATTCTCCTAACTGTTCATTCACAGGGTTTTTAACACTTGTCATATTTTGAAGATAACTATTTTATAGCCAACATATAATTTATAATAGAGGGAAGACTGTTAGCTGGTTTCTGTTCAAACACTACTTTCAGCCTAACTTCTAGCCAATCTGGTTAACAGTACTCAGCCATCATTGTCCTCCTGTGCAGGTGTATTACATCCATAATAACGCAAATATTTTAAATCATGAGAATGGCAAAGAACATGAATCATTGCATCATCATCATCTGACACCTGAATCTTCTGTCACAAGCAGAAGAAGGACCACTGACATGTATAGAGAGAGAAGGCCCTTACAGCCATGCAGACTTGGACCTGTCAGCCAGTTCTTTCCTTGCTTTGTTTTCCTCTTCATGTTTGGGTTTTTACCTACTTGCACATAACTTGCATGGGAATCCTCTTTTTGGAGCTCAAGGCTGCATAGGAACAAACATACATAGAGTCACACAGCTTCTTTCCAAGACACAGAGAAATTATCTTCTATGCAATGGCTCCCATACCAGTCAGTAGGAGAAGAGTGAATGAGAGACCCTGGGGGAACAAGATAGCAATGTAGAGGAGCTAGATGAAAGGCTCTGGATTGCCCTAATTTCCTGGCGTGTAAGAAGGTAATTCACTTTGATAACATCACCACTGGTGGCTTTCCAACAGACGGAAAAGACTTGTTAGTTGAAGAAGTAAGTAATGTCACATGAAACATACATAATTTGCACAGAGAGAAAATGTAAGACCACTAAGGTTATTGTTTTGCTAACAATGATTCATGACAATGACACTTTGGAGAGTGCAGGTCTGGGATAGAAGCTATGAATAAAATGTATTTCTGCTACAGGGATCTGTTCTTACATCTGCTTTCTTATAGACTTTCAGGAGGCTGTTGCAAACTTAATCCTACTAGCAATTATGATTTACTTCAATTGCTTCCACTTTTCATACTGTTTGAACTTGGATTTAAAGAATAATATCCACCCTGTTGCCTAACATAAACTCTATTAAAATAACACACATTTAAAATGGCATTCTTGGCATTATAGAACATTCAAAGGCAAAGAAAAAAGCTTGCCATACCATTAATATATAGATATATTAAAAAAATGAGATATTTTATGAAGACATCAAAGAATACATCTTTCTTACCTGAAAAGGATGTCTCTTGACAAAAGCCAATTAAAGAGTGAATATATTTTGTTTATTTAGTTTTGAAAAATGTGTACTCTTGTAAACTGAAAAAAAAACCCCTCCACACCAGCTACTCAGTCTGGTGTACTTTTAAGGCTATGAAGTAGCTAAGGAAACATAAAGATGTATGACACATGAAAGAAACATAAAGACTGTGATTTTTCTGTTACCTAAGGCATGATACTGAAATACATGTTCTGGTAGAGATTTTTCTTAGCTTGCTGGAACAAAATTTCTGGAACAAATTTTGCTCCTGTTTATACCTCTGTAAATCTGGATTCACCAAATGGCAGGTGGTATCATTATTCTAGGTGTGTGTACTTCTAACGGAGAATGGGACTTTGCCCTACATTGAGAGCAAATTAATAGTAGTGCTCCCATCAGATGCGCTTGTTTAGTGCATTCCTCATCCTGTATTTAAAGCTGTCATCCTACATGCTACAAGCTCCATTTTTGACAATCATGGTGAGAGACTTTCAGCTTGAGAGAGAAAATAGTCTCTGTTGAAGGGCCATAATCCTCCAGTCCTTTTCCTCTTTTTAGGCAGGATGTGAGTGTGTTTGGACTTGTTTCTCTCGTGGTAGTATAGCAGATGAATCCCAGTGATGAAGGGTGGCATGACATAGGTAATACATGTTGCCTTTTGTCTACTACTATAAGACTGTGCTAGGCTGATATTCCTTGCCAGTATCTTGAATAATTACAAGCAAAGAAGATAGAAAACATCAATGAATGTTTTTAAAATATTTGCCTGTCTACTGCATGGAATGGCTGGACAGTTAAAAAGCAATGGTCAGGAGATATAAAAGCACATCCATAAAATAGTCTGAATTTTAAAATATATGTAATAAATGTGTAAAGTGACTGTTGAAGACTTAGTATGATCATGGAAATAGCTGTGGGAGTACAAAACGTCCTGATCTGCACAGGACTTCAGCCAAATGGAAACAGCTGAACTTGTACTGTCAAATTTGATTTTCCTTCAAGTCCTGCATCTCACATCCATTCCTGTGCGACCAGATTCACCTGGGGAAGAAGGATTAGAAGGCTTTCCCACAGAGTCCTTAACAGATCTTCCTTCCACCTGATTCAGATTACATGTTTAGGACAGTGTTTGTTGCCAACACTTCTTCAAATATCGACATGTGCATGAGAAATTTGGTGCATCAATTGAACTGTTTAAGTCATGCCATTACTTCTGTGTGTAAATATTTGCACAATCAGGACAAGAGCTTCTAATTTCCTTTGAGCAAAGACAGTCTTGTACAGAATGTTTTAATTTTGATAATGTTACAGTACAAATTAATCAAAAGAAAACAGTAAAAAGTTGGCTAAAATGTAGAAGGAATTAAAGGAGTTCTGCTACATGCCAAAACAACTATCTTTATATTGATGCAAGATAGAAGCAGATGAAGATGTTAGAGAGAACTTAGAAATAAAACTTAACCAACCATAGCATGCAAACCATAAATGAAGAAAATTCTTATTATCTTAGAGTCCTATATGTATGGAAGTCACTATCACAAGGCCTGTTTGATGACACTGGAAATAGTGCTTAAAAAAAAAGTTACTCTGGGAGTGTAACTGATACATGAAGTCTTATACCATAGAATGGTAACTGTCTTTAAATTGCATATTTTATAAATGCAGTTTTTTCTCTAATGATACCATATCCTTCCTCTGCCAATTAATTTTCAGCTTTCTGGGCTTTAAATAAAGTCTTTAACTTTTTAGTGTACTTTTTAGTTTGGAGTTCTGATGAAATCAATGGATTATTTTTCCTAGAAGATGCAACAAACTTTTATTTTATGACATGACAGTGAAAAATAGGTTGTGTCAACATAAGAATATTCTTTCCTGTGACAAGATGAAACTATGGCTCATCAGACTGGTAAGATACGGATGCTGTAATTGGATTTATCATTAATTTATTCAGAAAGGCCAGATTCAGGATTAGAATCCAGGATGCTTATTACATTCTTACTTGAAAATATTTGATACCACTTGTTTTACACTGGAACAGACTAACCAAACACTTATAAAACAAATTAATTCATCTCTGTTGTTAGAAGACATGAGAACTTGTAGGGAGAACCTAGGGTCCCATCATGAAGAAATCTCATGGTAAATAGAGCTTTATTGTGTACCACAAACAGGGAAGTTGAAGACTCTTTCATCATTCGGTGTTATACTGGAAAATGAATGGTAAAAACTTCAAAGCCAAGTACTTATTGATGTTTTTACTTATAAAAATAGTGCAGTCACTCAACAGCCTTTGTATTATGTACGTTCTTTTTTACTTACCCATGAGTGGGTATCTGTGTTAGTCAGCAGGACAAACTAAATAACAAAGATACTGATACATTTTTAAAGACAAATCAAAACAAATACCTGGGCTTTCAGAATCACTCAGGATGCCTCTTTACATTAGAAGCAGTCACAGAAGCCTAAGTGGTTCCAAATGTTTTATCTACAGAGTATTACTTATAACAGCAGCGTAGCCAGAGTCCTATTGTGCAACAGTAGATGAAGCTGAAACACTTCTCAATTAATTGGGCATTTATTAAACACTATGGTTTACAAGAAAAAAATATCATAGTGGAGTTCATACCTAATTTTTTTATGCTTCAGTAAAAGTCTTCAAACATTTCAATATGGCACATCATTTTAAACACAAAATAAATACACAGGCCTGAGCAAAGCATGGCTTCATGGGTATGCTACTTTGTCTGACTTGAGGACATCTTAGAACAATCAGAACTACAGTTCTGTTTCTGTATCTATTCACAGAAGGAAGTTAGGTGATCGAGGAGCCTGAATAATACCCTAAGGAGGCAACTGGAGCCAGTCAGAAACACAAGCATTGGGCTGCCTCTGTACTTTCATCTGATGATTATTGTCCTCAGTTCTACAGGTCATAGGACTACTCCTGACCCCTAGACAGCTTATGCATCCCTAAGTCTCCAAATAAAATCTGAAAAAGCAGAGTTGAAACTGTACTACTCTCTGCCTGACATACTGGAAAAGGTGCATTTTAACCTCTACATATTGGAGAAAAAAATTATTTTTCTCACTGAGAATGAACCTAAGTTGCTTACAGTTTCATTCCAGGGGAACAGGAAAGGGTACAACCTTAGAAAACTGGAAGTATTTGTTTTGTCTCTATTCAAAGATCATTTTTTTTCAGGCTCAAGATCAGAGGATCCCAGTGGGTAGGAAATCAAGAAAGGGAGCCAGGAGACCCACATGGTTAAATAGAGAACTGTTGGCCGAACTCAAGTGGAAGAAGAGAGGCTATAGATCATGGAAGGAAGAGGTGGCCTCTTGGGATGAATATAAGACTGTAGGACACAGGGAGGCAACTAAGGAAGCTAAAGCCATATTGGAGTTGTATCTTGCAAAGGAGGTCAAGGACAACAGGAAGGGTTCTTCAAACATATTATGGATAAAACTAATGATAGAGGCAATGTAGGCCCATTGTTGAATGAGATGAGTGCCCAATGGACCCTGATGGGATGCACCCATTGATGCTGAGGGAGCTGGTGGAAGTCATTGCTAAACCACTCTCCATCATCTTCAGTAAGCCGTGGAGAACAGGAGAGGTGCCTGAGGACTGGAGGAAAGCAAAGTCTTCATTCTTCTAATCTTCAAAAAGGGCAAAGAGGAGGAGACAGGTAACTACAGACTGATTAGCCTCACCTCCATCCCTGGAAAAGTGATGGAATGACTTATCCTGCGTGCTGTCTCCAGGTACTTGAAAGACAAGAGGGTCATTAGGAGCAGTCAACATGGCTTTACCAAGGGGAAGTCATGTTTCACCAAACTGACAGCCTTTTATGAAGATGTAACAGGGACACAGATGGTGGTAGTGCAGTGAATGTGGTTTACCTGGATTTTGGTAAAACATTTGATACCATCTCCCACAGCATCTTGGCAGCAAAATTGAGAAAGTGTGGGCTGGATGAACAGGTGGTGAGGTGGATTGTTAACTGGTCCAGTTCTGTGCTCCTCAGTTCAAGAAGGACAGGGAGCTGCTGGAGAGAGTTCAGCATGAGGCCACAAAGGTGACGGAGTGGGGCATCTCCCTTGTGATGAAAGGCTGGGGGAGCTGGGGCTCTTTAGCCTGGAGGAGACTGAGGGGCTACTTTGTTAATGTTTACAAATACATAAAGGGTGAATGTCAGGAAGATGGAGCCAGGCTCTTCTCAATGATATCCAATGGGTATAAGCTGGAACATAAGAAGTTCCAAAGAAATACAAGGAAAAACTTCTTCACTGTGAGGGTGAGGGAGCACTGGAACAGGCTGCCCAGATGGGTTGTTGAGTCTCCACGTCTGGAGATATTCCAAAGCCACCTGGACGAGTTCCTGTGTGACCTACTCTAGGTGGTCCTGCTCTGGCAGGCGGTTTGGACTAAGTGATTTTTTGAGGTCCCTTCCAGCCCTTGAGATTCTGTGATTCTGTGACTAATGTGTCCAAAGTGATAAAATGCCATTGGTTTTGTATTGGGTTTTTAAATGTATTGTTTATGTCTAATTTAATCAATTTTAATAGGAATTGTATTTCAGATTAGAGTCTTCAGGGCAGTCATTATCACACCCCTTTAATTCTCCTAACCTCTACATTTTTACTGCATTGGTAACGGACATGCTTTGAAGCTAATACACTGTAATTGAATCCAATACATCTGTAGTGGAACCAATCCATACATACTCAAGTCACTAAATTTTAATGGAAATTAATAGATTTTCTTTCAAGGCATAATATTTTCACTTACACCAGTAGCTTTTCATTGAAACCACTGTTTTATTTTCCAAAACCAGCATATTTCAGTTCTGGCTCATATACATCTTGCTTGAATTTATTTTTTTTTCCTCATAATTAAACCCATTGAACTAAGCACAATATTGGATGTCTAATGATACCAACACATTTTCATAGGCACTACTTAAAGTGAGTTTAAGCCAATGAATACACTGTGCTTCTCAGTGTAATTTAATAAAATGAGAACTGTGAAATGGAACATACTTTTGCAAGCAATCTGCCTTGGGACTATGTCCCCATGTTTTCCAACATGGAAAATATTGAGTTCTGAAGCCTTATGGTTTTCTGATCTTTTGAATGATTTTGCTGTTCTGTGGTAGCTTGACAGGCTACAAGGAAGACAAGATGGGGCTGAGCTGAGTGGATGAGTGGTGAGTAAATGTGCACTAAGTATTAGAACCTCTTATAAAGAAAAGACACTAGCTAGATGACCAATGTGCTGCAGTAATGGTTGACCATTTTAGCAGCCCATTGGGACTCTGCTAGCTGATACATTTTAGGATAGCCTGTAGGTTGTTCTGGGTATGATGAAGTTGGCTATTGCACTGCAGTACCCCCAGGATTCATGTATCACCACTTTGCAGAGCTGCACCCAAAGCTTACTGAAGTCAGATAGTGGCTGTGACCATGTACATTACACATTGGGGAAACAGGGGAACTCTGAGACAAATCCAGAATAAGTCAACTTTCATTGAGTTATTCTAGAATTAAGCAGTGTAACTGGTCAGTTTGACTCAAGAAGTAACCACAGACTACAAGACTATAAAGTGACAGTGATTTGTTTAATATCGTGCAAAACCAGGTATTTGCCTCACAATTGAATAGAAAATAGACATATTTTTGTTGTAGTTATTTCATTATTTTGGCAAAGGTCAGATGTCATTTTTATAGCTCTCAATGGTGTTAGTTGGTTTCTGAGTCTACTTAGAAGGGGAAGTCCCGTAAAGGAAGGAGAGGCCTTTATACAGAACTGTGTGCTCTTTAGAAGAGGAACTGTCAATGGAGCTGTGAAAATAAGGTCTCTAAGTTTCTGAGAAGCAAAACTTTTGCATTTTGTGAACAATAGAGGTGTTCACGGCAGTTTCTTCCAAATTGTATGGCACTTTTCAGCTAGGATTGTGTGCAGTTTATGTCAAAACATTTCAGTGAGGAAATACAAATACAGACTAATGTTTGACTTCTTTTGTTGTGTTGAACTGGAGCCAGAGAAAGTATTTATATATAAATCCACTTGTGAAATGCATAACCCTCTCAATGTGACTTATATGTCTGAGGCTTACAGAGAATGCAAGCTGATTGACAGAAAATACTGCTCTTACTGTGTCTGAATGTATTACAGTGCTTATATAGATACACAAAAAAAAGCCCTGTTTTCACCAGTGTATGTGTTCATTGTCATTATGTTCTGGTATACTGGAGATGTTCAGGTACTGAAATACCCAATTTGCTATGACCTGAAACTACCATGAATATATATTAGGCAACCATATGGATAATTCTGCTTATTATTTTTTTAAAAAAGTGTGCATTAAATATACAGTATTTGAAGCTTGATCTAAAAAATTGATTTGGTGGGGTCAAAACTGCTATTCAGTGAAGGAAATTAAAATAAGAACAATAAGAACAAAAAAGACAATTAAAGAAAGCTTCCCATGTTTGTGCTACAATTAGTTAGTTATTCTTCCTTTTTTTCTTTTCTCCCCCCACTAAGCCCATGAACATCAAGCAACTGACAGTTAGTATAGTCTGCAAGTAGATCATGAGGAGATTACGTACATCTTAATGTATCTGGCACACAGGTGCTATCTGGTTTTGCAGAACAGTTTAAAGCAAACTCATTTTGCCCTGTCTCTTCAATTGTTCCCATTGCACCCTTTCTTTCCCTTAACCCAGGGTTGCTCTTTAGACCACTTGCAATATTCATATTTTCCTTTTGATCTTGTCTTATTTCCCTCTCTTCTGTTTAGATACAGCACTGTTCATCATTTCTGATTTGCTAAACACCACTAGGGTCTTGCATGTCAAAGGATAGTTGTGTGAATTGAAGAGGAGGAAGAAACAATTGGCCCTTGGTAATTTTAGTATCATGACCATTTTTAACAAGTAGATGAGCTATAGTGGCACGCAAAAATGTTCTCCCAGTGACAGAGTGGAAAAGTTTGTCAGTTCCTGTGAACAGGCAATATCTTAAAAAATGGAGACAGGTGTCATTTCAGAAGAGAAGGAAATACAGAAAAAGAGTTGCTTGGAGAAGCAACCTTGGTGATACTTTGCACGTGAAGCTACATATGGGTTTAAGTATGGCATAGAGGAGAAAGGTCAAAAGCATCAATGACCACGTTGCCAGCCCACAGAGAGATGAGGAAAGCACAAAGCCACAGAAGGTCTTGAGGCAAAGCATAAAATGGGATCGCTTGCTGTAGCAGAAAGATTTAAAAGATAGTGTGGCTGAAGCTACAGCTACCATTGGGGAGGATTCCTGTATTCTTAACTGCATAAAATAACTTACAGAGTGGTTTAGCTGCCACTGGTAGCTACATCTGTAGAAAATGTTCCCTACTTTTGTCCCCACCAAACCTCCCTGAAACTCATGTTTCACACAGTGTAGAACTGCTTTTGCACCTCCATATCTCTTGTGCATCACCATGTGTAATAACTAAATTTCTAAACCAGAGCATCATCCATTGACATAGTTTTACTATAATTTGTTCTGATATTGTGGAGCAGAGTTCAGGGATGGCTGCTATGGAGCAACAGTGGATCAGCTGCTCTAACTCTTTCCACTATAATAGGGATAATAAATAACTGAGGAGTTATTTCATTCCACTCAATGCTTTTATTGTGATGCAGGTATTTATGCCTGGTGTTTACTTGACAGGATCAAATTTGAAAAGTAAAAATCCTAAGTTTCACATCTCACCAGGAATTAATATTTGTATGTGCTAATGCTTATCTAAAAGCAGTGATGAAATTTGTCTGTGAGGTTCATGTTCTCTACCTATAATACAGAACAAACTTATTGGGCTGTACCTATCTATGCTATATCCTGTGAATGACATTTAGAGAACGTGTGTGTGTCTCTCATCTGTGAGGCATTGGCTTGAGGCATGTAGCATGTAGGTAGCTCTGGGAATCTACATGAAGACAGAAATTTAGGCTGGAGACTAGTTCAGTCTTATTCACGTCATTTCCATCAGATGCTGCTATTATACCAGTCTTTGTCCCCTAAAACTCAAAAATCAGAGAAGGATTTATGTATTTTGCAGGAAAGTTTCTTACTCTGCTCCTGGGATGATGAGGCTACATGAGGTCATATTCACTATTCCTCATAGAACGCTGCACTCTAATGCTTGAAGATTTAAGCCAAGAACTAAAACCAAAATTGATGAGGAAGTATCTACTGTGAAGATATTGAAAATATACCAACTCTGAATCCTAGTCAGTGAGGTGGAGAGAATTTTCTTTTTGTTTCTTCTAAAATGTATAGATTTCACGTTCAGGTCTCAGTCACATTTCCATTGGGTGACTAGTTTTCTCCATATGCTACTAGAGGAATACAGGTGAAGAGAGTTTCCACATTTGAATTAAAAGTTTTATAAAGGAGGCTAATATACAAACCAGCAAGCTTTATGAGAAGTAGGATAACTAACAGTTCTCACAATACAGAGAGAAGTGGAAGGACAATAATGACTGTTTACTGACATATTGAGAAACGATAAGACATACTAACAGCAGTACATATCCTTCCATTCTTGGCCAAGAGATGTGTTATCTAAAATGAAGTAGAGCAACTATAACTGATAATAATGATTTTTATGATAGTCATGACCGCTATGAACCTGGTCAATGGGATAAGAGCAGGGCAAGTGGAAGATGAAACATATAAATAACTTGTAAAAGCAGAACAATAAACAGCACTTCAGAGAATACTATCTTCCCTCAGTCATGTTCAAAGGATATTTTTTATGTGTATGGGTTCAAAAATAGCATTCAAAACTCTAAAAATCACCTATTGAGCAGTGACAAGAGATAGTACAAAGGCTGCCCTGGGCAGATTAACCTTCATATCATTTGAGGTCCACTTTCTTTGCACAGCTAGGAAGAAGAAGAGAAAATTTGAAACAAACCCCATTGCTGTATCTAATGATGTTGTAATGTAAGTGAGAGAAAATATATTTTCCTTTCAAGCACTGATCTGCTCTCATCTTTAGGCAGATACATTCTGGGCAGACTCCAGAGGAGTCTTGTGCAGTTCATATGGAGCAGTACATTGCAAGAGGAGGGACCTGTGCTTCAGTTCAGCGTTGGCTGCATGGAGAGCCCAGGCTATATCTGGTTCCATGGAGGGAAGGACATAGCACCCAGCCTCAGTGAAGGACTATGTGGCTTCACACATCATGTGAAGTGTGCATGGACTCACGTGTCTCTCTTGGATATGGGTTGGCAGAGAAATGAAACAAAATAACTGTCAAACAAGCATTAAGCCTCAAAACAGAGCCCTAAATACTAGAAGGAATAAGGTGAAGCTGAAATCCTTTATCTGGCATTGGTGGAATCCATGCTTACACACTATTTACATAACTATATCCAATTACCTCAAATATAGTCACTCTTAGTATGTCAAAATCTATTTGTTCATTACCAGAGAGTAGATTCACTTTGAAAATGCTAATAGCTACAAGATGGCAAGATTTAGACTAGGGAAACTGCCTTAACTTCATATCCCAGGGGAATATGGTACCAATGTACAGATAAACCACAAGAAATATTATTTAGACATATTGCAGTAGGCATCTGGAAGATCTTGGACTCTAATACACGGGGTGAAGAGGAAGTGAAAGGGCTGGCATGGGACAGAGTGAGAGGAGGTGCTTATACTAGCAGATATAAGCGCATAACATAAACAATAAAGTAGAATTGAGCATCATCCACACCGTGTATGCAATGACTCATTCCTCTCAGTGGTCATTGAGCTGGTAGTTGAGTCTGGACTGCCAGGTAGTGTTGCCGGCAACACTACATCACACTACTACCGTGAACATAATTACTTGGTTCTTTCTCTGGTTTTTTTTTTGCCATTATGTCACCTCCCTGAAAAAATGTATGTTGTGTTCTGTGGCTCTGTTTTATATGCAGGTGGTACTTTGATGGAGACATGCACCTTCATATCCCTCTGAGAATGTACTGACAACCATTTGCTTGCTCACTGCTATATCGCTGACATGATATAAATCAAGCACAGTGTAACCACTCTTGTGGGTGCTGTCCCATAATAAAAGTGAAACATCCCTCTGGGAAGGGGAGAGTGGAAGTGAAACATATGCTTGCAGAGGCGGGAGCTGGACCCTTGTGGTTTTTAAAAAACATTGTTTCCATCATGGTTATTTAAAACTCCCTCCCTCCATTTATGTATTTTTAAGCAGATACCCATGTAAATACATCTGATCATATGGCAAATGTCATACTGTGTGAGAAGAACACATGACAGCTTTGCCTGAGGGAAGAATCAGCCTTTCTGCCACGGCCAGGCCATTTGTGGATTGTCAGGTAATGTCCCATTGGTTACAGTGGTTGTCCTGTCACGCTGAAGTCCACATGCCAGCTATGAAAAGTGCAGTCAACTTATGTACACTGGTAGACCTTTGTCTGGGAGGAAGTAAAATTAATTTATCGTATTTTCTGCATGATTTGCCATGTACAGAATCACACTCAAGGTAGAAGGCAACTTCTGATTACATGAAATTTTTTGTTAATAATCTTAATTCAACCAACAAGTAATGAGGTACAAAGAAGAGTTAGCTACACATACAGTGTTTTCTAAAACTATTTCATGAAAGAAAATGTAAACAAAGTGAATTAACAGAATATATTTTTTTTCTAAAGAGTAATTTTCTAATTTTTCCGTTGTGCAGCAGCTGCTGTTGCCATGCTGTCATTGCTGTTGCTATGTATTTTTGAGTGTGCCAAGATGTAATTGGCTACTTCAGTGTATATAAACTATTGGTAGAGATGTTTCTATGGAAAATCACGTCTTTTTTTGATTGGTTCATGTTGAAAGTAGATGTGCTTAGCTATCATCTCAATTTAAATAGAGACCAACGGGTTTCAAGTCTCATAATGCAATGAAGCCACATTCTATTCATCATGGTGAAAGTGAATTTACGGATGCACTGTTACGTTGACATCATGGTAGAATGTGAGTGAGATTACATCTCTGCAGGCTCTAAATGTTTCTATAGTCTTTAGCAAACTTTTTGATACACTGTGAATTGTATCTGCTCTGACCATAGGCCTGATGAAACAGGGTTGGTGAGTGTGAGAGACACTATGTAGTAAGCATTAACTTCATCTTCATAGCACTATGTTTTCCTACAGTCAAGACGATAGAATCTGTCTCAAAAACGTTAGTCATATTTATGCTAATAATTGTTTTATAACTAAAGTTTACTTAGACACAGGAAAACCTGCTACAGCCCAAATATAGATGGAACATAAGGTGAGACCTAATGCAAGGTACACGACTGCAAACACTAGAGGATTAATTTTTTTGAGAACAAGTGACATATTTTGCAACCTCAGTTTCATAATTCTGTCTTACTTAAATGCTTTCTCATTGTAAATATTAAAATAAAATTGGAGAGTGTTTTGGACACTCTGAGGTCATAGAAGTGTATTTCTAGGAAGGAAATCTGCAAGTCTTCCCCTGTAGGAGGTGGCTGAAGTGCTATCTAGATTCAAATGAAACGAGACTTGATTGAAGGGTTGTTAAGTGGGGACTAAATAGTGTTGAGTTACATCACAGAGATGAATTATCATCTGCTTGGTTCATAAAATGTCTTAAGCTATTACCTACACGAGATGTTCTTTTTTATGTCTCATGCACCTCAGAATCTCCTGGTTTATTAGCAAGTCAGATTGTTTCCTCGTTTCTCAATCCTTAAAGACCTTGTCTTTGGCTACTGGTCTGATTCTTGTTCTATTACATGAAAGATTATTCTTTTTTACTGGAACTTCTTTTTATAAAATTTTCCTTCTGTTTTTTTTTCCCCCTCGTCTTTGTCAGGCCAACTACCCAAAACAGCGTTGGCAAGTACAAGCTTATAGCTTTGGAGATAAATTTTTCTTTCTTTATTCCTCCCTAAGTCATGGGAAGATCATACTGTTTGTCTAAGAAGAATTTAATTTCCTTCATATAGAAACTCTACAGCTGGAAATAAACTGTCTAAAGAAATAATGATTTTTTTTTATTTAGTATTGATTCAATATTGAAATTTACTAATGATAGCATGTGTTAGTCTCCAAAAAGACAAGCTTTTTCAAAGATTTATGTATTTAGGTCACCAACCTGTAATTTCAAATATTCGTTTTTCATTAAAAAAGTTTATTCAGGAGTAAGAACAGTGTAATCATAGTGTAAATTTTAAAAGATCAGAATAAGTTTTTGCAGTGTTGTGAAATGAAAATAGTCTTTTATAATATTATATTTTAATTAATTTTTTTCATTTAAAAGATGTTATGCTGGCAGTATGATTCACACATGAATAATTATTTGTGCAAAGGCTGTGCACATGCACACACAGATATGCACACACACATTGTTGCAGGACAGATATGCTTTAGCTTCTGGGCCATCCTAGCATCTTAGACATGGTCTTAGAAGTGATTGAAAGTCCCTACAGACTCTATAGATGAGTGCCACAATGACATAATGCCACAGGTACATGTGGAATGGCCCTGCAAAGCATTAATTTACCTGCTGCATTCTCATCTGATCACTTCCAGCTGAAAGCTGGTGAATGCCATTACTGTTACTGCTTGTAAGCAGGCAACAACTTAATGGAGATGATTCCCTTTAAGAGGTCTCTGTTGAGTTTTTGGTTGTCAGGGAAGATGATAGTCTCATCCCTTTGGTTAGATAAAATTAAGACTCCTTCTGAAAATCTCATTATTGATCAAGTGGCACTTTGATTCAGCCGGTAATATTCCTTTTCTGAGAGGATAGCCACTCCAGAGGGGCTTCTAAGGCTATGGAGAAGTCCTGGCCTGTAAGGGGCTTTCCCAAATTCCTTTCCTTTGAGTAGATGTCAGGTTTAAGGAAGGAAAAAAAAAAGCCTCTAGCCATTGGGAAGAAAAAAATCCTGGTGTCTTGAAGCAGCTGAAACTAAAAGTGTTGTGAGCTGCTTTGGTCACATCAGCAAAGCATTGACCAAACATCTGCATGACAGAGTACAGCAGTAAGTGAAACCAGAATATGGCCCTCAGTCTTAACCTTATCTCCTTGACATCCATGAAGTGGCCAGACAAATTAATGGAAGAGAATAGGAATTCAGATATGCTTTTTCCTCTCCCTTCTTAATCTGAAAGGATGTGGGGAGAGACACTGTTCAAACTTTTATCCAGTTTATATACTAATGTTCTCAGTCTACAATGGCCCAGAAATGCTTTGTTTCTAAGGTCTACAGGCTGAGTGCATCATGGTATCTATACTTCAACTTGCCTAATTATTTCTCAGAGAACAGGTTATTTTCTATTGTTATAATACTCTTAAACTTCTCCCTTTTGAGCCAAAATTCTCCTTACAGTCATGGACCAATTTTTTTTTACTGAAAGTTTAATAAGAAGTGGTAGAGCCATTAGCAGATGAAAGAAATGAAAAATCCAGTTTTCTTTGCTAAGGAAATACCATTGTAGTCTAAAGGCTCTGTGCTGATCTTTGTAGTTAAGTGTGCATATTTCTGATTCAAGAGTGTGAATGCTGTTTGGGTACAGGAGTGTATAATTTGCTGTAATCTTGATGTGTGTATTTTTCTTAAACTGTTACTTTATTATTTGGAGCCTGTCCATTTGTCTAAGTCTCTCTCACATTGTTTTCAAGCATACTGTGTAGAAAAATGAGCCTTTCTTTATCTTTAAGGCAGTGGCTTTTTTGTTTGTTTCTAGATGAGAACCAAATGGATTAATTGTGAAAACTTGATCTTGCTAAATGAACTTCTAATTCATGTGTGGTTTTTTGAGGTCAAATTGTGTTCTTACTGAGGAGAAATGTGAAGATATATAGGGAGAGTATAGGGAAATATTCTGAAAGAGAAATGCTGAGAGTAGGCGGTTCCCAGTGATGCCCTACAGATTCTCCTCTTCCTCATCTTACTTGCTGATACATGATTATATGAGTCAATATCTGAGTATAACTGTTTCTGAGGAAAAAAAAAAAAAGCTACATCTGCAGGTGAAACAGTATGTGTCCAGGAACTTGGACTGGATGGCTCTCATGTCAATGTCCTTAGTATAAAAATAAATGTTACAAACAATATTATTTTATGGGTATTCACTCCACCTTTATCTCAGTAATGGTTTGTTCAACGAATTGTTGTTGATACCATCCCTCTGTTTGCCATCCCTTCCATAAATCTCTTTGGTTTCTGTGAAATATAACAGTACACCAGTTTAAATGGGATTATGCTGGTATTCTTATCAGGTATAAATCCACCCTGTGTTGATTCCTGTTAAAGAGTTTCACACATCTGCAAAGGCAAGACAGATTAGAAATTGGACTGAAATCCACTGGGGCTTCTGGCATGTGTGATGAGATGGGAAACAACTGGTTTTGGAGCAGTTACTGTGAGGTTCAGTGTGGAAAAAGACCATTTGGTTCAGTCCTTAAGTATGAGATACCTTGGGAGGTTTAAACTTCTAGTCTCTTTCTTCAACATCATTTGCCTGATAACCAGGGTTCATCTCTCCTGAGATTAGATACCTGTTATGAAGATATTTAGAGCTGTGATGAAGAATCACTTCTCAGACCTACTTTATAAACTCATTCTAAATTAAAAAAAATTGGTAAGTAAACACTCCTGATTTTGCTGTGTGGATTCAGCTGTATCTCTGTGAGGAGAGGAAAAAGAAAGGACAAGGCACTAATACTTATGTCAGGAACTTGACTTAATATGCCTTGGCTTGTTTTCCTACTCCACTACTACAGTAAACAACAACAGATTTGCAGAGCTATGCTGGATGTGATTTTCACTGAGACTGATCCAGGCTTTAGAGACCTACTGTCTTTGGAGTGTGAAAGACTCCTTCAGAGGTCTGTGGTACTACAAACTGTACTGAAATCAGTAAAATTTCTGGTAGCCCCTTTTCAAAATTACTATTTATGCTTTAACCTTCTGTGATCTGCTCACAAAAATCACTCATATCCTATTGCACAGGTAGCTCTCTGGAGCTGTGGTGAGCTGTTGAGCCTGCTCATGAGAGCCTTATCAGGTTAGCTCCTTAGGAGACTCGAAAAAGAGATATGTTTCACAGGTGTGCTATTGAAAGTCTGTGTATGCAAACCCAGCTCTTATTTAGCATGTTCACTTCTGCAGATGCCAGGGCTAGATATATGTTTTTTTCTTGTTTGTCTATAAATTAGTCATATTCTGGGATCTGGCCTTCTTGAATTTCTTGGCTTTTGCCAATTTAAACAATCCCCTGTACGACCGTTACATAGTGTTATAGTAATTACACATCAGTCTAGGAAGACTGGCACTTTGACGAGTCCAGCTCAGAAGGCCATGATAAAAAGTAAGCACAGCAGATGTTTCTAAATTGAAGGTGGCTATTTGGTCAGGCCTGTTGCTTTAGTTAGCAGCACTGCTCTTTTGGTCTTTGTAAGGACGTATCTCACTGCAGGCTTGAACCCTGCAATGCTCATTTTTCCTGCTTTTCAACTTATCTTTTCTCAGCATTGCATTATATAGTATGGCTTTAAAGATTAGTGTTCTGTGCGTGATTATAATTGTTGTACTAAGCAGTCATTTCTGGGGTGTGTGGGGAGTGGATTTTAGCAACAATAATTTCCTCAAAAATGGGAAATGGGAATACAGTCTAGCTTCAGGAAAATATACACTGACAGCAGCACATAGCATACTGTAGACAAGACAGAAATAAAGCATGGCATTTTCTTGTTATGTGTTATGTGGGCTTTTAGTCTCACTTGTAGCCTATGTAGAGATTGCTGGTACAGCAACCTCAAGCATTGTCGTATGCCAGTGAGGTTTGCTGGAAATGACTTCCCAGAAGATTGGGAAGTTGTCTTGCTCTCAAAAAATAGCAAGACATCTGGTTTTCAAGCAACTCTAATGTGATTTGAGTGGGATAATGGAGCTGTCCTAAACAGTGGGTTTTCCCTGTCCACAATCCAGTGATGAGAAGACTAGACCCCTGGAAGGGCTGCACTGGGTTGTGAAACAGTTCCCTAGTTGAAATTCTCCGAGTTCAAGTAACATTCAGGAGTGACTGTAGTTCTCTTTCTGCATTTCTGTTTCGGATACTGCCTCTGTCACAGTACAAGATAACTCAATTAATACAAAAAAAGATAAGAGTATATTAGAGTCCTGTGAGAAAAATGTTCCTAGATTAAGTCCCTAATGCATAGAAGGATAATGGTAAGATAAAGCCCTAGTTAATTATATTGAAGAGGCAGGAAGAAACTCACAACTAATTGTGCTGTAGTTAAAAGTATTTCTTTTTCTAAATGAACACTTAGTACTAATTGTGCTTCTGTTATTGTATCAGAGGATCAGGATTACAAGGTCTAGACATTTACTGATATGTAGATACTATTCTCAAATAAACACCATTTCCAAAAACTACAGGTGTTTTGTTTGTGCTATGGAAGTTAATGGCGGTAGAGAAGTCTTGGTCTGGTATATTGTTTTCAGAGACACTGTTGCTGTTAGAGGTAGCAGGACCTGGAAGTACAGGACAACTGCATGACTGTATTAATGCATAAATGTATATAGAATAATACAATCATACAATCATGGAATGGTAGGGGTTGAAAGGGACCTTTACAAATCATGTAGTCCAACTCCCCTGCAAGTAGGTCCAACTAGATCAGGTTATGATCTACTTCCAACTAGATCAGGTTATGATCTACTTATTTCTTTACATCCTGTCACATTTCATCTCAGAGATAAAGGCTGTACTGAACAAATACATCATAGCTGGCCTATGATGGGCAAGACTTCAATCCTGAGACACAGGAGAAGAAATACTTTCTCATTGACTCTGACTGAAAGCAAATAAAGCCCATTTATCTGAGATGGAAGTAAAAAAATCCACTGCACATATACAACCACATGTGTGTCCCCTGTCTCCATCTCCAGCATACACAAACATGTAATGTACTTGTCTGTGGTTGTGCACAGGGAATTTCTGCAGCTGAGGATCAACCTCATGAAGGGAAGGGCAGTTTCATTATATCATGAAGTTTCTACAGAAAACTCATCTCTGTAGGCTGCCTATGGAGATGTACTGAACAAGTGCCTTCCTCCATCAGCCTGTCTTATTTCTTCATGTTGCAGTAATCACGGCTACTGATAAAAACTGTGAAAATTAATTAATTTTAAACTTATCCAATTACACTAAAAGCAAATAATGGGAATATGAGGGAAATACAGCAATCTTAGTGTATGGATCACCCAACATCTTCAGTACAGAAGCATCTAAAAGCTGCCTGCTAAGTTGGTTGATATGCCTTTTATTTAGCTTGATGTTAATTTGCTAAACACTGTTTTGGTGTATGTGATTGTAGAACATAAAAATGCAGTAGGTGGTTTATAGGAGATGAGAGCAAAAGAATACTCTGTGTTATGAGCTCTACATACAATGCATATTCTCCAAAGGGATGAAATTTCCCTCGAGCTAATGGGTAAACTGCAAAGTGAGGTGCACTAGCAGCTTTACGGTTTGCTTTAACCTGCTCCTCCCACCCGTGCTTTGTGGTGGGTGTACAACTGTTGCAAGTAGGTGGCACAGCTGTTTGCGTTGACTGGCTCAGTACCTTTGGGATACAGACAACACAGTTAACATTGCAAGATGAAAATGGCATCTATACTTTAATAAACTCATTCTATTTCTTTGTGAGAGAAAAGGGGGAGATGAGGGGGGAGAAGTTGCCAGCTTGACTATATCTGTATTAGTGGCACTGCTCAAATCACACAGTGGTGGCTAATGCTTGCAAAATCCTGACTAGCATTTGAAAGGGTAACATCATTTTATTATTGCTGCAGTAGCTGTTAACTTTATGAAGATTTCCTGTGCACCTGCCTGCTACCACATCTTTAACATATATGCATATTTATACAACTTAGGCAACATATGTTTGATGATTTTTGTCATTTATATTTACTACAGTATGGATAGCAATTAAAAAATAACCATGTTCGCTGTGATGAATGGGTGAAATTCCTGGAGAAGTAGAAACCACATGAAGAATCTGAAGATAGAGAGTAAGGTAAAAAGTATGTAAAAATCTAGTTCATCAATTGGAATATAAAAAAAGAGCAGGCATGTGCACTAATGCGTGTGTATGTACATATGAAAACATAAAAATGACAGTGAAGAATACACTATCTCATTTAGAGGTAGAACAAGAGAATAAATTGTCTAGGGTGGTATACTTTCCATTTCATCCACCTTTTACAGATAAATGGTTGAGTTGTGTTGTAGAGGTGATGAAGAAGGACAATATTTTCTGCAAAGCTAGTGGGATTCCGTTTCCCATTTTGTGTGTTTTGAATGTAAAAGGAATGTATTTAATTGCAGATACATGTCTAAAAGCAAATGGTGTTCTAGGACCTGTATGATGATGCAGGCCTGTGTCTGACTCATCCTGACAGCAGATTGGGCAGGTCTCCTGAGCACCAACTTAGGTCCCAAGATCAGGGAAGGGCTATGGAAAAGAGTTTAGTGGAGTTATCCTTAAAAGTAACCAGTTTAGAGGAAAGCTTAGGCTCAAGTCTGTATTTGGCGCATCTGTGTTAAAAATAGAGGAAGAACCTAGGAAGAGGGTAAGTTTTGGATATTAGCCCACCGAATCTGTGTGGGCACATGCACACCAGCATCCACAGTGTGTATGCAAGTGAGATAAGCACACGTGATTTGTACTCAGAATGTAGGTGCCAGCTTTTTTAGAGAGAATTTCTTACCATGTGGCATATTATCATATTTGAGACCTGCTCGTCTCTGTAAAAAGACAGAGGATAGTGGGCTGTGCAGAGATGGAGTGAGACGATGGAAACGCACATAGTGGAGCTGTGAAAACTGACATAGGAGAGGAAGGAAACTTAGAAAATTTAAATTAAGGATAAAACCAGAGAAGACTAAAGAAGCTAGATCTTGTCCTGTAAGTAATACTTTCCATATCAGCATGGTGATTTGCCTAGAATAATTAATTCCACTTCTCAGAAAGATGCTCTAAATTAGCCTCAGGGTGCCCTTGTTACCCTCTTGTGACTTGAAATTAACTGCTGCTGCCGTTTGTCACAGAGGGTAGAGCAGCCCCAGCTTCACCGCCATTCACACTCTCTGTCTATGACCAGAAGTGCCCCAATTGACGTGACTGTCTGCTCCGAGCAACACAGCATTTTCCCCAGCAGTGCAATTCAAAGTAAACTAAATTACACAGCAAACAGTTTACCCACTTCAACAAGCAGGAACATGTACTCATTTTTTTTCTCTGATTGTTGCTTACCCCTCTACCAGCAGTTAGTGCATATGAGACAGCCGTCTGTGCCACTGGAGCATTCTCTTATGCAGAGCCCTCCTAAAGCAGATAACTCTGCTGGCATTTGGAACATTTCATATTAGCAGGGTGGCTCAAACTGGCCTCAGTAGACCACAAGATATGTCACATCACATTTGAAACTGTAGCTCTCTCTGATCAGCCTGTTTGTCAGGTCAGGTGACAACATCTTTGCACGTTGATTTTAATTTGTATTGAATATAAAGCCTTGAAAGTTACACTTTGTATCATCTGCTTATTTAAATCCATGCTACTTCAGCTGTTTTCTCTTCCCTCAGTGTTTTAGCAGCTCTATTAAAGAAAAGTCACTGAACAGAATCGGTTTTGGGTTTAAAAAAAGTGCCTGTGTGCCTTAGGATTGACAACTCCTAGGCCAGTGTTTAGCCCAATGCAATGCAAACCTACTGATATATTAAACCCCAAACCAGCATTTATAATAGAAATACAGTAAGCCTTTAACTATAACGACACTAGCAGGTGTCACCATAATAAAGATAACAGCCTCCCCATGAACAAATATTAGATTAAAGAGATCAATCAATCTGTATCTTAAATTCTAGGCCCAGCGTGATCTGTACCAGTAAAACAACCAATTTCCACTTTCTCTGTGCATTGTAACAGGTGAAAGGCCTCTTGATTGTTCAATTATTTTTGCAATAACATTAGAAAATCGTCATATTTCCTTTTTCTTCTGTTGCAGACTCTTTCTGTAAATGATAGAGAAAACATTTGTGACCTAAAGACACAAGCACTTATTGGTTTTAAACCTTGCAGCAGGCGATGGCAGTTTTCATGGTGGGCAGGTGGTGTGAGTCATGGCTCACTACGCTGTCTCCTCCTGGAATGCCAAAAAAATCCTGACAAAGCCTGGGGTAACATCAAGTACCTGGTGCTCCTGGGGCTCTGATCAAATTACCTGTGGAAATAGTGCCTTCTGCCCTTGTCTTTCTTCTTTCTCCTGTTGCTCTACTACCAAATTCACTTTTTCCTTGAGAACTGTTTAAAGTTACTACTTTCGTTCTTCATGGTGTAGTATGCTCTGCCAAACATTTAATCATGTGAAATGAGTACATGCTGATATTGAGTCAAAATGATCAAACCCAGGACGAGCATGGGCTGCAGAGGCACTGTTCATTGGGAAAGTGCCAAAGGTGAGGGAAACCCAGTCCTCCATACACAGCTCAGTACCCTTTCCACTTCTCCCTTCCTTTCCCTTTTATGGCCATCTACAATCATATACCACCTGTCAAACACAATGACAGAGAAAACCAAATGCAGGCTATGATTTTCTGGACTGTAGGACCAAGCATGATCTTCCCATGTTCTCCCATGGAAAGGGACTGTGCATAGTCCCTGGAGAATGATCCCTGACCTTGATATGGAAAATCAGTAGCACTGACGTTTACCCACCATTTCTACTGAGTTACATCATTGTTATCATTCCCTTTATGATGCAGTCTTAGCTCATAGAAGCCGTATTCTGAGGTTTTATGCAGCAGTTGCGCTAAGATTTTGATATCTCTTTGTAGTTACAGCTTTGAGTCTTGGTTGTGGTATCCGATTTTCAAATGCACCTGAGTGAAAAATCAGAGAACTCTTCCTTAAAAAATGTGATCTGTAAGAAATGTAAGAGATATTGAAGCCAAAATCCACTCATAGCCTTTCATCATAGAGCAGACCAAATATTAAAGAAAACATGCTAGAGCAGCTTATCTGCAAGGTCCTAGATAGGTGCTCCTATCCCAATGCAGAGCAGCTGTTGATTAATTAATTTTGGTCTATTTTGAGTGTATTCTGGACTGCATAAAGACAGCCTTTGTACAGAAAGTTGTCCATATGAGATAAATACAGAATACAAAATAACTGTTGATCATTTACTACATACCCTCTGCTTCTTTTTTCAGAAGCACACATATATGGACAAGATACAGATAAAATACAGTTTTCTAAGGAAACAGAGTGACTTTGTACCTGGAATATTTTTTAGAGATCTTTGAAATCTTATTCCTGGAAGCACTGAAACAGGTTGTTTCCTCCAGTGAAACCCAAAGTGGAAGCCTGTCCAATATTAGAGCCACTGCAGTCATGGTATCACAAGGGATGTGTGTGTGAGGAGGAGTCTGCTCAGTAATATGTTTGATAATCAGTAAACACATTTATATTTTCAGTTTTTTTCAAACCACAAAGTAAGATGTGGACTATTTTACTTGAAATCAAATATAATATGTGTGACACTTGAGTATCATCAGTGCAAAAAGATTTCAGGATTAAGCTTTTAATCCTTCAGTGGATTTAGGCTGTGAGAAATAGAGAGGTATCATAGTAGTCACATTATCACAGAATCATAGAGTGGTAGGGGTTGAAAGGGACCTTTAGAGACTATCCAGTCCAACTCCCCTGCAGAAGCACGACCACCTTGATCAAGTTGCACAGGAACGCATCCAGACGGGTCTTGAATTCCTCCAGAAAAGGAGACTCCACACTGTCCCTGGGCAGCCTGTTCCAGGGCTCCATTACCTTCACAGTAAAATAGCATTTGCATTAAAACAGCCACCCAACTTCCTTCTCTTCATGTTTTTCCACGTCAAACCAACTTTTTGCTTGAAAGATGAATTCATATCACATTTTAGCAGTCCTAAAAAGTTTATTTAGCGGAACATCAGTTTTGCAATGATAAATGATGACTTCAAGGCATGTCTGAAGACTCTGCTCCAATACAATACAAGATGAGGATAGGGAAAGCAATTTTTGTGTGGCTCTATGGAGACCTCATTACCAGACTATTACAACTGTGGACTAATTGAAGAGCAACAACATACAAAGCCCACTCTTTAATGACACAGTTACAATTCAATATTAATATGTCAAAACAATTTCAATGCCAGACATCAGAATTTTTCCCATTATTAATAATAGACAGCCATATTTTATACTTCCTTTTACATATAGTCCTGCTGAACTGGAATGAGACTCCTTGCTGCATACAAACAGAGGTGAAATGAGGCTGTGGCAGAGGTACAGAGGTCAAGAGCCACTTTGAGTGGATGAGGTACTGCAGAGACCTTCAGGCTGCTTCCTCTCTGTGCATACATATTGGACTAAAACCTACAATTTAAAATATAAATTATATAAAAATCAAGCATAAATACAATTTATCAGTGTCTCAATGAAAACAGCACAACACCTCAAAATGTCCAACTTCAACCACAAATGTCTATAAAATCTGCCTTAATTTAAAGCTCAGTCCTGTGTGTCAGTGTATTACTGCACTCTGTACCTTTGCTAAGGAGCATGCTGTTAAGGCAGCTTGTATATTAGGAAAGTGACCTGGACTAGTTGCCTCACATTTTCAAAGCCATTTAGGTGCAAAAGAATGCAGATAGTTACCTAAATCCCACTTAAGTTTTGGGGCATTGAAGCTAAATAAAACACATTGCAGCAACTTGTGCTCTGTTAACAGGGCTTTGTGGATATCTATGAATATCTAATACATCTACTGGGATCTTGTTATTTTTGAATAGAAAAGTCCATACTTAAGTTTCATCATGTAGGTCAGTCTCTCTACTGTTCTAAACAGTTCTAAACTGTTCTAAAGGGGTACCTTCAATGATTGCAGAATAATTCTATTAACATTACTATTATCATATATATATTTTTTCCAAATATCTACCTAATTGCTTTTCAATTACAAAGACTGTTCAACATGTAATATTTAATGTACATACTCTACATATTTGTTAGAATTGTCCCTCTTTCCATGAGACTTAAAATTTTCTCTGTTGCTTTCTTTACTGAAAAATCGATGCCCTTGTAGCTCCCAAGAAGGGTAACCAGCACAGAACAACATGGTGACTCCAGTACACTTTCAATCACCCCCTTCCAGAAAGTGTTTCTCTTTTGCTGTAGGCATTAAACATTAATAACATGTTCTTATGGACACAGAAAGGTGTTCTAAAATTCTGCATGGGTGTCAGCTCTGCTTTTGCTTTCCTAGCTTAAATTTTTTCCTATGCTTTTGTTTTATAGCTGTTTACTTTTAATGCAAAACATCTTTTTTTCATTGTTTAGATGATTTTTTTTTAATGCCTAAAAATACTCTTTCACTGTAGTAATGATAACAAAAGTTTCCGCAGTTCAAGCTCATCATTATTCAAGTTCTTCATATGTCTTTTAGGGATATCAAGGTGTACTAAACATAATTTGAGGGAAACTGCTGGAATACAATAAGACAATCATGAGGGTCTTCTTAAACTTGCAAATTTTTGTCACCCTACAAGACCTTAAACAAAGATATTAATATTTTTTTAATTTTAGTTTTAGCGAGGTGCATTTTGCTGAAATTAAACTCATTTAAATTTGCAGAACTCCCTTAAGTGGCTTGACGGTGTCCCAACAGTAACTGAGGATCTGGGTTGAACTGGAAGTAGTAGAAAACAAAATCTGGACAACACTTGAGTCTTGTGCAATACTTTGCTGCTTTACTGGAATTTAGTGGGGTTTGGTGGTTTTTTTTGCTTTTCACATTGTTAAAAATGAATGTTGTCTTACTCTGCCTACTAGCCTCATTTGGTGTATAACACAGGAACACAAAGAGAATGCATATTTGAAATGGTGGATTGCAGAGAGAAAATATAATTTATCAGCCATTTCTCTGCTCCCTGGCTTCCAACCACCATGCTGTTGTGGCAGAATCAAGCATTTCATAATATTTTTTTCCAGATGCAGATATTGAGAAAGAATGAAAATATTTTATAACTGACAGCATTTTTCCTAATATAGTTTATAATTTTAATTTAGATGTAGATCTGTGGATTCATATCAGCTTTTAGATCTTCTGGTCCAAATACTCATCAAATTGCCTCAGTCCCTTGCTTTGACTGCTGTGGCACTAAACCGATTTATATAAACTCAGTCCCTTGGTGCTTGACTTGTCATTTCAGAGAGCTCTTTCAACTACAACTTACTTCTTGGAAAGTTGAAGTCTATCAGTATTTTGCACAATCCAATCTCTTGTCCTCATCCTTTCTGTGTCTAACTTGCTTTCTATGTCTACTTCTACTTTCTAATTAGGCTTTCTTTCACCAACATTCAGTCTTACTTGCCAAAGCTGTAGTAGCAACAAACATTCTTTTGATAACATATTTTGTAAATTTTTGGATTCCAGTGTACATATAGTTTAGCATCATTGTTCTTTATTTTTTATTTGTTTAGATACATCCATTATATATCTATATCTACTTAAAATTCAATAAAATTTATTCCGAGAAGGAGAGAGCCAGATGCTAAGTAAAACCAAAAAAATAAATCAAATTAAGGTTTAATTAGCAGAGGGAAATATTCAGAGAAAATAACCTTCTGGAAAATAGAAAAATCAGTAGAAGTGTAACAGTATTCTAATATGTTAGTATACTATCATCTTATATTTATATTTTGTATATACTTTTATAGCCAGCAACATAAAGCTTGTGTAGTGCAATTAGCATCTTTTCTTCTGTGAATTGTCATGTTCTAGCACTCCTAATGAACATGGAGAAGGTGTACCTGCTGTAAGCCATTGCTGAGGGGTAAAAAAAGCCCCTTAGGATTGCTGCTAGGACATTTTTTTATTTTGTCTCCTTATTCTTATTCAACCCTTCCTCTCTTCTCCCCCCCCCCCCCCCTTATTTATTTATTTCATGATTTCTTTTTTCTTTCTTTGGGAAAAGCCTCTGTTATTGCCTGTGGTAGGCTTTGAGCACTAGCATGCTATTTCGTTGATTGCACTGCCCTCAGACACTGCACATTTGAATCCCATTTGTAGCAGCAATGCCAGTGCTGGGATTGAAAGTCAGAGCCTCTTAGGGTTACAGCCCTGCTGCTGCTTCTGTGTGAGTGGAAGCCTCTAATACCACTGGCATCAGAGACTAGGGCTGATAAAGAGACAAGGTGATCTAAAGAGAGCACACATGGAATTCCCCCCCCCCGCCTTTTCATTTTTCTTACCAGAAAGATAAAGGAGATGAGAGTAGGTTGATATTTGACGAATTGGTTTTATTCAGAGGAGTGCTATCATTTTTATGTCCTTTTTGAAAACGCACCCACGGTGTCTGAATTCCCGTTAATGCAAAGTTCAGATAAAGCTGATGAAAAGCAGCTGCCATCTTGATAGTTGCCATGGCAGATGGCATCAGCCTTTATGCTTTTATCAGTATTAGTATCAGAACACACTCTGTGTTCCAAGCTGAGATAAAAATCATTGAAGCTGTACCTGGAATAGGCAGATCAACACTGCAGGTCCCACACAGTTTTGAATCTTTTCAGAACAGTCTGCATAAAAGCTAGAGACAACACATTCTTGTTATTCATTAGTTCAGCAATGCTGATGGTATTTTGTAAACTTCACAGATGAAGCAGCCTTTCTGAAGAGCTGCTGCCTCCCTTCCTTCTTCCCTCCCACCTCCAGGAATGCTCAGGCTTTGAAAATAAAAACCAGAGACATACAGATTAGAATAGGAGAGTAAGTGGACAATGGACACAACAGTGGCATTCCTTTTTTATTAACCTACTGCATTTTGCATTGAACCCCAGTCAATCTGCTGTGAGTAATGGCATAATGAATAGGTGCATAGCAAGGGAAACAGCGATTACTGCTGGGTTGTGAAGTGCAGTGGGGAAGGGGCTTCTATGGGTTTGTTGTGCTGATATTGTGAATCTCATCTGAGAAGTCTGCCCCACTTTATGTGCTGCTGGTTGGCACTGACATTTGCAGTGGCATGGCTCTTCAGCTCCACCTTGATCTGACAGCCCTAGTGCCTCTCCAAGGGTGTACAAGGGCCTACACAGCCTCTCTTTTTCTGGCTCCGCCTCGTGATAACTGCCCCATCGGAAAAAAAGTGACTTACACTCTGTTAAAGCTCCAACACTAGCTCTTTATTGCAGGTTTCAAATTGTATTGCCAAATCTCCCCGTCCTCTTTCCCACTCTCCCCCTCCCCAACTCCCCTTATAGCTATGCATATAGTTATTTTTGGTAACATTGTTGCTTGATAAATAGAGGGGTTGTGAGATCTCAAGTTATTATGCAAGTGTTAGCGACACAGGCTGGTAAACCATTTGGCTGTTGCATCGGTGCTGAAATGAATAATAGCGAACGGGAGGAGGGCATGGGAGTTATTTTAAATGACACATATATATTTAAATATAGCCTTAAAATAATGTTAAAGGTTTAGAGCCATTGCAGGCTCTTGTGCCAACTCGCAAACTCTTCCAGGATTGATTTTAAAATTTGCTATTCTTTCTCTGATGGTTGACAGGGAGATAAGGAGAACCTTTCTGGGTTACTTCTGCCTGGAACAGGGAGGTGGTGGAAGTGGATCCTACGTGTGTCTTTGCACTGGGGCCTGCCATTTCTCGCTGACATCTGAAGTACACATTTCCTTCAAGCTATTTGGTGCAGAAATATGGAGGTCAGTGTCGCAACCTAAATAGGTGTTTCTGTGTGATTCTGCACAATCCTACACCTCTGTTCTTAATGAAGTCACTGACAGAAATGGGCGAATTCCACCCTAGGCTGTGAAGTTTTGTGTTTGTGTTTTGGGGTAGGTCTTGTAAAAAATCTAGGTCCAGTAGGATCTTTGGTTTTCAAATGCCAGTGTGATGGAGCTATTCAAAGGTAGTTGAATTGGTTGAGTACCTACCTAAGTGAATATTTAAAGTGGAAATGGATAAATAGATTAGGATAAAAGGAGATCTGCCATGGAACAAAGCTTAAGAATCCTCAAAAAGAAGTCTAAAGAACTAGCCTTTCTTTTGAAATTTAATTGTATATGAAAAAAAAAACAAATGAAAAAACTGTGTACAGTGGCAAGTCTTCACTCTTCATCCAGGACCAAAAGAAAGTTAGCTACTATAGACATGCAAAGTGAAGGAAGGGTAAAGTGTCTCAGATGTGCAATTTGCTTGGACAAGAACCCCACTGTGCTCTTAACTGTGCCTGTAAAATGGAAGAAACTTAGCATCCAGGAGCCTGATCCAAAGCCTTTGAAAGCAGTGGGAGCCTTTATACTGAGTTAAATGAGTTTTCAGGGAGGGTCTATGAACATGACAAGGAACAATAGGTGAAAGGAACACAATGAAGGTACATCAGATAACAGGCAAATTATTATCATTAGCATAATACAAGTCACAACACAAAAACTACTGCTGGGTCCTTTATCAGCATCACAGCATAGGTGAGTTTCAAGGCAAGAGGTAAAGGAATTAAAAGCAATGGCTGTGCAGACTTGGTAAATTCCTCTGATACATAAGGGGCAGTCTGCTGAAAAGCTTAAGGATACTTCCAGGAAACTTTGGTTGATAAGGAATGAGGGCTGCCATCATTAGCAGTACCCAGATGAGAATAATTGAGTTGATGCAGAAGAAAAGGTGATCTGTGGGGGATCCGTAGCTGTAAAGGATCTGAAAAGTGCAATAGTTTGGGTTTGCTGTTGTAAAAAAAGGGCAGTCGATAGGGTGAAAACAGACAGAACTGCGCTTGAATTAAGATCCAGAAGCAAAGGATCTGGGGAAAAACAGGGCAAATGATATTGATTCAGATCAAAACACAGGAACTGGGAAAGATACAATGACATTGCAGCTTGGGCTGTTTAAGCAGCTGTTGTTCAAGCCGAACCTCTAAATCACACTCATTCATTATTTGGTTAGGATTCACAGAACTCAATTCCACATAACTTGGAATAAAAATGGAAGTTACTTTTAATTCTTCAGACTCCTCTGTGTTTCCTCCTCTGCTTCGTTACCTCCCGAATATGTAGCTAAAATCACAAAAATTAAAGGGTATAGCTTTGGCTCAAGAGGGCAAAGCGTGAAAACTATCATATTCGTGAGTGCAGCTACTACAGAGCTAGAAACCATAATACTGCCTACACAATTAGTAGTCAGTTCTAGTTTAAGAAATATCTTCGCAAGGTGATATTACAGAAAAGCTATATGCTGTCATTAGACAGATTTGCATTATCTTTGCCTTCTTTATAAACTCTCATTATACGGATTTGTCCTGAGCAGTCCTGAGGACAAGGGCTGTGTTTTGGGAAGAAAGGAGCAGCATGAAGACCTGTGCAGCAGTGGCCGTACTCAGAACTTCCACAGGCTCCCTGACTGGCTCTGAACAGGTCACTGAGTATCAATTTCTTCATCTGTGAAGGGGAGATAGTATACACATTCCATGTTTTTCTTAAAGACACCAAGAAATTAATTAACTAATGTTTCAAAAAGCTTCAAGTGACTTAGTGGGATGAAAAGGCAAGATAGTCTTAGCAAAACTTTAGATATTGATCCTATATTTCTGTGCTTGATTTTCTTCTTAATTTCTCTTTTCTGATCTTATTTTAAAAAAACTCCAAAAGTGTTATTTTCAAAGGAAAATCAGAAATTCACTTGTTATCCTGAAATGCTGCACGACATTTATGATAAGTGATGGAATTCACCATACTTCAAGTATATGAATTTCCTCTGTATAAATACTAGTAGAAAACAACAAAACAACCTGAATATCTAAAATGGCTGCCACATACCAGTGAGGGACATTTTACTTCAGCTGTGACTATTTAAATTCAGCTTCAAGTATAAGATTATACTTTCTAAAAATTAGAACATATATTTAAAGAGATTCATATATGACTGTAATGGTTAAGGAAGTATATAAACTGTTCACTTTGATATGAAGATGATTTTTAAGCAGTGCAAAAATAACTTGGAAAAGGTTTTTTGCAACTGAATTTTCATCTTAATTTATTTCATTTATTCAAATATAAAAAAATTGCCATTGGATTTTCAGTCAGTTGTTACAAATGTTTTCTCACAACGGACACAGTCTGTGTTGTGTTTAAAAATGAGACTCGAAACAAGGATCATTTAAAAGTCCTAATTGTACTTGTTATCAAATGAGGCAGCTGTCAAAATCTGTTTATTTTAATAAGTAATGATGTTAACAATATTCCTTTTAAAGTGATAAACTTAGGAGGATTTTATCTTAAATGTATTTTTCTAAAAAAAATCTTTCCCAGACTAAGAGTTTGCCTGTCACCTTTTATTCTGCTATGTATTGTTGTGGCCAAGTCATAATCCTGCTTAAATAAGGGGCTTATTATAACAAACACACCAACACAACCTGAGCTCAAACAGCTCTAGTGGGCACTGCTATAATTTAAGATCATAGCTCAAAAGAAAATGGAAATTTTTTCTTACATTTAAGGGTTCAGTTTACCACTGAAATTGCTTTTCATTTAATTCAAGCAGCAACTGATAGCACAGAACACTTAAACAAAATTAAACAGAAATCTTTCACGTTATGAGAGGCACTTATGTGTGCTTTGTGTCTTTTTTTTTTTGTTAAATACAGTTTCCCCGAGGAAGAATGGCAGCCCAGATATCGAGCAATTTCTTTGGTTCCCAATAACGTTGCTATTCAATGCTATTCTAGAGGGCTTTTATACAAATAACTTTCTCACCTATTGTATGGATACATCTTATTCTAACTTTATTTCATGTCTTTTGTTCAGAGTCAGCACCCCCCTGGAAAATCCCAAAATGCAAAATAAAAAATAAATTAACAGTTTCAGGTTCAGCTACCTCAGAACAATGGGGGAGATTTTTTGTTTGTTTTGTTTGTTAAATACTTCTCTGCCGTAAAATATTAGTCATAAAACAAGGAAACATTCTGTGAAAACTAGAGGCAGATAAACATTTTGAAGCAAGCAATAATTGTTTTAATTTTTCTAAACAGTGCAGTTGGCTAAAATAAGCTGACCAGATTTGCGGTCTTAGCATCCTGGAAGATTTTTGTGGGTAGGGCAGCGGGGTTGTTGGGGCACAGCCAAGAAATGAAACAGGTTTTGTGGCCACTGGGCTACCTGCCCACCTTTCCGGTGTCTAATGGTGCAGATGTCAGACACAAAGGAAGTGAACTGGGGCTGGAGCGTTGGCTGTCTGGGAGGAAGGGAAGGGGGCTGTGAAAACTGGAATGGCTCAGCACCCGGACAATTTGCAACAGACAACAGGAAGGTCCATTAAAAAAA
>WBNH01009606.1:55000-199895 GCA_013401255.1 Urocolius indicus
GAGGCCCAGGCAAACTGGACACAAATTTCATTTTACTCTCACATCAAGAGCCCCCTGGAAAGATATGTCTTAGAATATTAGTGTCTTCAGCAGCACAGCCATTAAAGCAAGCACACAGGGAATCACCCATCTGCACAGGCTTAAGGATAAGAACATTGCTGCAGAAGCTGATCTCCAGACTGATGTTGCTATTTAATGTGGCTTCTAGCAAACTGTGAATAAAACTCCCGGCTTGCAGATGACAAGTTACCATGCTAGACTTGCAAGTTCTTTCAGGAAACCAAAGCAGACGCAGCTGCAATCAGGCTACATTAAGCCAGGCCTGCAGTCCCAACACAGTGCCATGACTGCAGGAGAAAAGATTGACAATGTCAGTGAGCACAGACATCTTTTTGTTTATTCACATTTCTTCCATTTCATTATGAATCTTAAAAAACAGTGATTAAGGACAACGATCGCTTTTCCAGGTTTTGAAGATACATAAACATACGGTGCTATTTCATTATGCAATGGGCTACAGCTCCCAGAGCAAGGAGCTGGCAGACCCAGTCAGCTCAAAATTCTCCATGCAGAGCTCTTGGGATGGCTGGCTCTGGGGTGTTTGTCCTCCACTGAAAATTTGAGGATTAGTGCTTCTGCAGCAGGTGCAGAGAAGCTATACCATTGGTATAGCTGTGCCTTAGGGACTGGAGTTTCACTTTGTGCTGCCTGTACAAATGAGACCAGGTCTCCCCGCTTTTGCTAAGTAGACCTTTGTTGAAACTAGAGTAAGTACATTAAATCAGTGAAAAAAACAGCTCCCTTAAAATGGGTACTAGTCAAATCTAAAATCATTTTTAGCATCATGAATATTTAAAAAAAATCCCAGATCTCAGACTTCTAATTTATAACAAATTGACTGTTATTGTAATACCAGTGTCAACATTTTCAAATGTGACTAGTACTTTTAGCATCAACTGATATTTGCCCAACTTGAATGCTGTTACTTTTTAGAAACTTTTTAAGAGTAACTACTGAAAATCAAGCTTCCCCTCCTTCAAATCAGATAGCTGGAAGGAAAGATGTCTGAAATCACTGATTGCTTCCAGAAATCTTGGCTTTGGAAGAGTAACACTGCTTTAAAAAGTTGAGATCATATCAAGAGGATTATTTGTTTGTTTTGTTATGTAAGGGATAACTGACACCAGAAAGGAGGAATTTCACTTGCTGTCCATAAATTGAAATCAATATCAAGTCTCAATTTAGGCAGCATTTTTTTCTACAGTATTCTAACTTGAGGCAGTCTGCTCATTGAAGTGACTGCAAGTAGGAGTAGTTTGGCTGGTGTGCTCACAGCATCACACATTTGGGAGTAAGATTCTTTTCTCCACTCTAGGTTTAGGACAATGTCTCCCCTCATCACCCGTTTAAAACTGTGGACAGCTTAGGCAATGATTATCTGAGAAGAGGAACAGAGTTGAGGAAGTGGAAATAACTTCTGTGTGTGGTGGCCCTTTTCACACGCATGCTGCCTTTGGCACTGCAGAAGGGCATCTGCTCTCAGTGCAAGTCAAGTGTGAATAGTCAGCTTTATGAGGCTTCACCTGTAGCATCTGGAGTGCCAAACATGCCTGTATGAAGCTCAAAGTTTTGTGAGGGGTCAAATGCTGTCATTCTTTATGACATGATGAGCTTAGCCTCTCTCTTACCTGTTTCTCTGTCTTTCCTTTTGTACACCCAGGAAGAGCAAAGAAAGGCTTTGAAAGTCACCATTGCTAAAGTGGTTTAGGCTGTGCTTTTGGTGATGAATGGAAAAAATCTTTATACATCAGTAAACTGTAGACCAGCATTCATCTGCTGCTTAAAATGATGGAAAGTCATTATCAAACATGTTCAGAGACAGATTTAGGTTAAGGGAAGAATTTGTGGAAAGAGTCCATTGAAGAGGAAAAAGCACTGTGTATGCAAACAAATGCATTTGAGTTTACCCCAAAGGACACTCAAACTACAGATTTGAACTAGAGGGGAAATGGATTCTGAGATCCTCCTGAGCTTTCCTGTGTGTGAACATAGAAACTTCTGCTGGTATAAAATTGCAAGACTGACTCCTGCATACTTGCTCTGATGCAGCTTGCATTCAGGGTGCTCTGTTCTTTTCCTTGTGACAGTATTCTGTTCTATTCTTTATCCAGGGTTTTTCTGTACAATCTGAATACTCCTATGGGGGTGATTCCAATTTTGGGCCATATTCAGCAGCCAGCACAGTGCTGGAAATTATCCCTGCAATGCAAACACCTGGCAAAGTGAGCTGAAGTGCACCTCTAGTGTTGTGAAAACTCATTTTCAGGATATCGACGATCCTTGCAATCAAGGAATATTTTTGTCAATGGGGCCTTATTATATTCCTCTCTATGATGCAATTGGGGAATTGGGATAGAGGAAGTTCATGCAACTTTTGGTTGGACAACTGAAAGAGAAAATAATTTACTTTAACAACCAATACATACAATTTAGTGCAAGGAAACTTTTGGGTTTTCAACAAATTTGCTTGGCCTCAGAGACACCTGTCAACGTTTCCTGTTCCACAGATATTTGTACAATTTCATTTTGCACTCTCAAATGTTTGAGAGAATTGTGTTTTAAGCTGAAAGTTAACAGAATAAGATCTTTTATGTACTTTTAAAAATATGGATATAAGAATATTTTTTATGATTTAAATTCAGATATCATAAATACTAGTATTTACAAAGGTCTTGAATAAAATGTCTCCTAGTGATTTGCCAACGTGTCCTAATACAAATCTCATACAATGAGAGGCAACAGAGACATAGTTGGGAAGTTGTAATAATTCAGTTGTAATAATATTGTTACAGTAGTACCTAACATGCCTTAGGTTTTTGTTTACTAGCCTGGGAAGGCTAACTTGTAGTAAGGGAAGGCACAGGTTTTCAATTGACTAGCTACTCTGTACTTGTCATCCATGTGAGCTAGTCTACCCAGCTCTGAACCTGGAGGAGGTTCTTTCATGCTTAATGCACAAAGTCATCCCACTGCAATCAAGGCATCTAACTGAGGGATCTCTGGAGCTTTGCAGCAAATGTGTCTGAGTCTCAGGCCAATGGCTCAGCTTCCACAGTAACCTTTCTCCCATGACAGTAGCCTTCAAAACTCTGATTTGATAATAGACACTTCGTAAAGAATCATAGGAACATTTCAGTTGGAAAAGACCTTTAAGATCAACAATTCCAGGTCCAATCACCAATTTAACACTGCCAAGTCCACCACTAAACCACGTCACTCAGAACCTCATCTATGTGTCTTTTAAATAGAATACTTTAGGGTTTAAACGCTGACCATATCTTCTTAATCTATGAATTTTTTCTTAATGTTAGAAATGCTATTTTATAAAGAATGTGGTGGTCATTGCAAGCTTTATTGAATAATGAAATAATAGGCCAATGCAGCTGTGTGAGATAGGGGAATAGACGAGACGAAACAATTATTCTCCTACTGACTACAAAAAGTCTGTTTATACATGAGTTATGTAACCCAAGCTGACACTTCACCAGGCAATACTTCAACTGGAAATTATGAACACCTTTCCCACCTCACCACACATGCTATTTATCAAGTCCAGGGATACAAATATACAACTTTGAGGATAAGTATAAAGAGTTTTTAAGAGCCAGGTTGAGAATCAGTGTTGATATTGAACTTACAGGTACTTTAAGGACATCTCTGCCTGGCCTGAACAAACATGGAAGTAGTGTGTCAGGATGTAAAATCAAGAATGAAAAGGGCAAACCAGCATTTTTAGGAAGAAGTGTTAGTTACCTGTACTTAAATAGTCTTCATATTGCAAACCACTGACTTAGTGGTCTTAGTAATTTTTAAATCAAAATGCTCCATTCAGGAGAATTTACCTTGAACATGCCACCAGGCATCTGAGTCTAAAGGTTTGTGGGAAGAAAATAAGGGCTGCAAGGAGCAAGGATGTTCCCTTATCACTCATCAATGACATGTGGAAGTTACACAGTGGTGCAAGAAGTTACAGATCGCTGCAAGGGGTGACAAGCTGAGAGGCCAGTCCCAAGGCAGGCTGGTCCACCAGCCTGAGGAGTGGGCTCGGTGTGGTCTGTGTCCTGGCAGAGCCCAGGTTGTGCTGAAATGGGCCCCCTCTGGTAGTTTTGGGGCAAACAAGACCTGGGCCCTGGCACTCTGTGGGCAGTTAAAGGGTCTTTGTTGATTCTCTCCACACTCTTTTGTTCTCCTTCTATGAATCAGCTTTCAAAAATGTTACCCTGAGATATATTTGCAGCCAGGGTTATGACTTCCTCGTCTCCTTTTAAGTCCACAAAGCAGAAAAAAGATAAGCTCTTCAGCTACTTGCCTGTCTTTTTCTTCTCATCTGTACCTTCAGAGTCACAAAGTATGTTCTAAAATTAATAGAATGACAAACAAATGCGCTGTTGACATGTAAATGGCAGCATGAGTTTATTTTCAACCTTTGGCTTTATCAGCATTGGTTACTAATAGGAAATGTGAAGAAATTAGGTATATAAATATAATAATTTTTATTATTATAATCATTTACCAGAGAAGAGTGTCTTCTCCTTGGGAGCCAACATATTGAAAAAGCCAAAGGGGCTGTAGCTTTTCCCATCCAACTCCATCATAACTCACTGCCTTCAGACCTGACTATTTTCTCCATTCATGCTGTTAAATGAGGTTGTGTTTACATCTTTGACTTTAAAACATTTTGATGAGTGTCAATATTTCTCCTTACCTATGATAGTAGTAGCCTGGAAAACCTGTGCCTAGTGTTGCCTGGTGTCATTGCTGGAGCAGACTGAGAGTACAGGTGGGCAGGATATTTTTCTTTCCGTTAAATGAAGAGCCTGTAGGGATTAACAGTACAGTAAATAAATCTGTTCTGTAGACAGATTATAGTCTAATTAGAGATTTGTGAAGTTCTGGCTCTAATTTACAAGCTCCGAATTTTCAGGGAGTTTTGGTTTTGAGCAAATGCAGTTCAATGTGAAACTTGACTCTGGCCACTGACCTGCCAGTGGTTTCTACACAACATCAGTGGTTGACTCAAACCAGCTGAAAATTTCTCTCAGACAGCACTTGGGTTTAGGTTCAGGGAAAGTTCACATATCTGTCCATTGAGTAGAGGTTCTGAATTATAATTGCAGATTTGCAGCATTCTAATTTTATTGTCTTTGAACAATGCTGTATCTAGGCTAACTTGTGTGTCTTTCTGTGTTCAGTGTAAAAAATATTTAAAAAAACCCCTTCTAGATTTACAACAGAGACTACGGTAATACTTGTCCATCTGCAGAAGCCTCTGTCTTCTGATTTTCAAAACTTGTGAAATAGACTAAGCTATATTTTTTCCATTTTGCTTACGTTTTCTTATCTTCATGTCCCAAATAACGCAGCTAAGCTGTCAGAAGTCGTTAGTTCAGGCATAAACTAAAACATACAGAATTTAGATGATTTTGGGTCAAAGGATAAGTTTATTATAGGGCTGCAAATAAAACCCCTACTTACTGACACCTAGGCTCATGTTTTTGGCATAGAGGCTCTAGTGGGACTGGGATCGGGGGGGAAGTCGAAGCCTCCCGGCTCCACAGAAAGAACCACACCCCACTTATATCTTGAGCTATACAGACACCTTCTCTGCCTGGGAAATTAAATCTTCATTGACAAAAACTGTTGAGAAAATAAAATATTGATCTTGCTTGTGAGACTTTTATGTTAGTCAATTAAATTAGTACAATACCTTTCCTACTAGTAAAATAAGAGTGCCATTACTATATGGAAATATAATGTTCCATAATATTTTTATTGTGAGACAGGGGATACCTCTTACAGCACTCAGAAGTACAGTTTATACATGACTATAAAGTTAGTTGTGATCCATAAACAGCAGATATAGATCTCAGATATAGCTTTGAAAATCAGTTTAAAAGAAAGTGCTTTATTCTCTTTGCAATATCATATCAAAGTAGCATCATTTAAAAAAAATCATAATCTCTTCTAATTTTTTTATACTGAAAGACAATGAAACATCATTCTAATATTTAAATTAGAATATGAATCTGACAATATTTTTGCTACTGCATCTTCTAAAATTAGAAACCTTTTCAAAACTAATAATTATCCAGGATCCATATCTACTGCAACTAGAGTCATAAATGTACAAATATAGGCATAAGAAAAAGGCTAGTGAAACATATGGGACCTAATACAACTGAGATTTGGGTGGGAGAACTGTGTTGCGACATGGCTATTTCTCTACCAAATGATGAGATGTGAACATGACTTGGCAAGTGCAAATGGCAGTTATGGCCTTGTTTTTTTTTTTACCAGGCTAGTTCTTTCTTTCCCCTAAATTGGTACATTCTTGAAAGTACCTCTAGTCTCTGTTGTACTTGTGAGGGTATAAATAAGCAAGCTAGACACCCAGCTGCGGATACTTACTTACAGATATATCTCCCACACACATTTTTTTGGAACAGTAAGCCTTTACTGAGCAAATCTATTGCATAATACAGACAGCAAGCTACTCCATCTTGTATGCGTTACTTGTGATATGGAACATACTTACAAAATAATTAAGAATTTAAGTTTTAAAGTATTTGGTAACATATTGTTTGAAATGTGGAATCCTGGCACATCATCTCACTGCAATTTCTCCCTGCTGCACCACCCCCTACAAAAAAAAATGTCTCAAACTTGCCTTAATAGTGGAAACAGAGCATATTTTTCTACTGGGATACAAATAGCAGCTGCTATTATGATCAGAGAGTTCATAATATCGTTTAATAAAACAACTGTTCAGTTGTTCCACTGCTGCATAGGAGAGTATATCCTATATAGTTACCTTTCGTATATCTGACTAGACTAGTGTTCACTCTGTGTTTCAGCTCTTTCAAAACACCATTAATAGTACTTTTCTGTGAGCCCAGCCTTATATAAACTATGTCTTTAATGCCTCCTTTCTCTGGATCAACTTGACTGCGGTTCTAAACTTTGGCTTAGAACATCCTTTTACCATGAATGAATTCTGTGCCTTTGAGTAGCGTTAGAGGTTCTTCACTACAGAGCTGTCTTCCTTAACAGGGCTTCAGGGAACAAGGTGTCAGGATTGAGGTCATCTTTTTCAGTGATGGGACAGTCTTTCGTAGCTGATAGTTAAGGTATCAATTCGGAAGCACTCCCCAAGTTAGTTTTAAAGACATATTCTGTGCTTGCAGAATGAAATCAACAAACTCTGTTTTCAAAAAGAGTAAACTAGGATGCAGGAGCATATTCTTTTTAAAATTAGTCATGTCCTCGATACTTCCCAGTATATATAATGTCTTAAAAACCCATTTAATTCTTCCTATTTTTTGTTATTTGCAAGAATAAACTATTTATATCAAGGGCAAAGGTTTTATTATGAAAATTGGCGCAATTTGATAATACATTAGAGAAGGAGTAAACATTTGTAATGATAGCAGTTAAAGCACTGAGTGCATAGCAGACAAAGATTCAGCAAGTGAAATACATATCTCTGTAGTAATGGCATGTATAAATAGCCCACAAACATTATGTAGTCCATGTTGCAGTCTGATAGGTGTAGTTGTGTGCTAAGTGGGTTTATTTAACCAGTGGTCATCCTTCTCTCCATCAATCTATGAGCTGTGGGCCTATTTTTCTTGAGGGACTAATGTCAGACAACTGGCCACCTCTCTGAAATTGTAATTTTCCATAAACTTTTAAATAAATAATAGATAGAAGTGTTTTTTTTAATAATGATTGCTCTGAGTGACATTCTGATCAACAGGTGTCAATCATTTCTCAACTTCTAAGTCATCCAATATTATATTTCACCAGTTTTGGACACATGACCTACATGGAACCATTGACAATGGAAAAAAAAAATACCCACATGTATGTAGACACATTTAAAGGGCTATTAATTCAATGATCAGTAAGTTAGAAAGGTTTGATTTGTATTAAGAAAAACTAAAGAAAGAGTAAGATATGTCAAGTCTCATATATATCTTACATCATTCTTCACATCATCTGTGAACTTGACCCATGAGCATTATCTCAGACATCTAAGTTACTATATTATGAAAGTATTTTTCCACAGTGGAAACACTAAATAATGCATAAAAGAGTTAATTCCAAATACTGCAGTGTTCTTGCATCAAGGATGGGTCCAAAAGTATTTATAGTTTGCATGCTACTGATGTTTTCCTTAAAATAAGAACCTAAAGCAAGAGATATCTATTTACAAATTATTTTGGTGCATGCTAGTTCAGTAACAGGCACAAAGTATAAGCAGATAGCCTTCTACCAGTTGTACTATCTTATTGGCTTTGCATAATCAGAAGTAGTTTGTGTTCTCTGCTTTGATTAAATCCTTTTATTTAGTACTGTGGCAACTTCATCTCTTTCATTTGCAAAACTCAAGCTGTTTGGCTTTCTTGTGTTGCAACTTGTGTGTGTTTCAGTGACGTCTTTCATTTCTTACATGCAGTATAGAAGTGTGAGCTGTGGTAAGGTCTAGTTTGGTTAACTTAAAGATGACAATACTCTCCTAAATGTAAGTAGAGCAGAATTTAACTTTCTGTAGGTTTTTTTTCCCCCCTTTCCTAGTGAAAAGCGAGACATTCTTCCCTTTCTTTTGAGTTATGACTCACTTCTCCAGATTTTGTTTTGATCTAAGTAATTAGTGGGTTTTGTCTTTTATTCATTATTTTTAGAAGCCACAGTCTATCTCCCACTTAGTTGCTGACATAAAAATATTAGCAGAAAGATGTTGCCTTGAAGGGTAAGGAAAAACCATTCATAAAAATCTCAGTGAGGATTAAGTGGGATTCATCCAGGAAAGATCAAGGGTTGAAAAAGATTGTTATTAAACATGTTTATAGAGTACATTGAGAATACAGCATATTCTCTGTTCCAGTAAGCTCACAGATTGGCTGAGTGAAGAGAGATGAGATGACTGGTGAGGAGAAAAAGGAAGGTTCCTCAAAGGAGGGAGTTGAGGGAGGAGTGAGAAGTTATTTGGAGTACAGGAAATGTGCTATGGTGCCGCACACAGAAGGGGACCCAATGTCAGAAATGAGAGGAGGCGACTAAAGAACTGAGGGAGCCTTTAGCAGACCTTATCACAGTGTTGGCCCGTTCCCTTGTGAGTGAGACGAGGCGTGGAGGAGGCTCGAGACGCACTTCTAGCTCTCTGTCTCCGTAGAGGCTGTGAAATCTTATGAAAACCTGTTTCCTTTGACTTATCTTGTGTAAAAATCCCAAACAAAAGTAATATTAAGGAGGTTATTGGTAGAAAAAAAATGAATACCTCTGTTTTTAAGGAAATGACACATACTATGTGGCAAGATCTAATAACAATCATATCTCATAGGCATTCTCTCTTGAGGTGAAAAACAGGATTCTTTGAATTTGTGCATACATGGGGATGACTCTCTGCTCAGCCCCTGAAATTGGGAGAATCAAAGCTCAGTTGACCCAGTGCAATAGTTCTTTCATTAGACTACCATTTCTGCTGTTTGCAGGCATGTTGGGCTCAAAATGTAAAGATCGAGTGGCTTCACAGAGAAAACAGCTGGATATTAAGACAGTTAGGGGCACAAAACCCTCAGCATCTTCATGTGGCATTGTAAGCTCTTAACAGCCAGAACCCGAGTATTATTTTTCCTTGTTTGCATGTGGTTGTTGTTCAGGTTTCCTTAGATGCACACTGAGACTCCCCAGCCGTGCACATGTTGCCACATTGGTCCAGGCCCTGTAAGAGATTTTGGAACACACTTTTGTCTAATTGGGGCTCAGAGTGACACAACTGCTGCCTTGCTCACAATCACCTCCTCCATTATTTGACTGCATCTAGAACAACCACAAATGTACATCCCTTACTACAAAGAAGCTGAAAACAGAATTCCCTGGCACAGAGTTTATAGATTCCATATTTAAATGTCTGGAATGATTACCCTATATTCTTTAAAGACTACAAACAAATACTTTTTCTTTTTTACATGTGACCACTGTGTCTAAAAATACAGGCATTCTGGATAATGAGTCAATATCTAATTAAGGACATCACCAAACTACACTTATTTCTCAGACTTAGTATCTTCCCACTGGGAATATTCACTAATCTCTTACTGATTAATTACTGTAAAGACTTATGCTTCTGGATAATTATAAGATGTGTGATAATGGATCAGACCTTTAATCCATTAAATCTGGTATCTTGCTTCTGACTCTGACCAATAGCTAATGCATCTCAGAAAGGTGAATAACTCCATGCTGCAAATACTGTATTGTGGAATGTGGAAGAAGGAGCCCTTCCTCACCTCATCGCGTAATTGCTTTGAAGTATGAGATATAATTACCATTATCTTAGTCCAACTATGTGTCATAAAATGATGACTACTTAGTGTGTGGCAAACTGAAAATAGAAGGATCTGAAATAACCTCTGTTGGGTAATAGAACTAAGGTATGTCTAAGAAAATGTGGTTAGACATGCCAAAACTTTGGAATCTTTTAGTCAGAATCAAATCTCAAGATTGCATCCAACATCTATTTTTTTTTTTTTTTAATGTCAGAAAACAATATACTTCTGAGAAAGCCACAGTATGTTTTAAGTGTTTAAAATAGCTTGAAACTATGTGCTGGTTTGTTACCTAACGTATGGCTGGACATTTGTTGTAGTGAATTGTTTGAATGAAGCCTCATAGGGAGTGTGTGCTGCTGACTGCTGGCTTGAGAGGCAGCAGGGTAGAAGAATATGTGTCACATCCTAGGAGAGCTGCAGGTGGGGGCTGGGGGCTTCGCATGGCATCTCTGCAAGGATCAACTGCAAGTGGCTTGTTTTTCATGTTGACCTCAGAGGATGTTTTTAATAAAGACTATTTTGATATAAAAGAAAACTCTTTGCTTTCACAGACTTGCCATTCAGTGTGGGTTTAGCTTGTTAAGCAGCTCTATGAACACTATTTTACACAACTGCAGCCTCAGTGGTACCCAGGTGCACAAGATTGCAGTATCATCCAGGAATTTATAGTGCTCTATAGAAAGAAAGACTAGGGTGGAGTAAAGGAGCATCTCTAAAGCACAAGAATGGTGTTTGAGTTATTATATGGCTCAGGCTTAAAGAGGGGAAAAAATGTACTCTGCATACAGTAGAAGTTTGGGTTTTTTTCACTAGTACCCTGCTTGATGGTGTATTGAGGTGTAGTCTTAATTTTATAAAAGGAGCATAAGTTCTGTCTTCACATATTTCATATTTCCATGACAGAGAAATGCAAAACAGGTGATGGAACATCTCTGGCTGCATGACCAGCATCCCTGCAATGGGAACTGAATGTTGGATCTTGATACCCCAGTCCTTTGAGTTCCATGAAGAGTTTTTTACTGGAAATAACTGATGAAAACAATCAGTGCTTTTCGTCCAAAGTAGGTTTTGGATACAGACCTGGGTTCTGATTTCACATAGATTTCATGTGATGGGAACTCAGTTGAATTAAGTGCACTTACATCTGGTTTACACAGATATAACTGACAGCAGAATTGGGTCTTATATGTTAACACATATGAGTGACTGTATAACCAACTGACATACAGTAGGCACCATTAAAATCTTGACATTTACTGCTCGTAGTAGTTAAATTTACTGTGCTATTTGCAGTATTCCCAAGTCTAAGAGTAGGAAATCCTTTAAATACTGCAGTAAAAGTAAATCCCATGGTGTGATAAATGTCAGGATTTAAAGGAACCCAATTTTGTTGTTGTTTTCTTCTTCTTTTATTGCTGTGTTCAAACTTTTTGTGTCTTTTTTTTTATGTGTGTTTGATTCTTTATTTTAAATTGCAATAGTTATGTTTCTGAGCAGAATCTCTCTTGCTTTGAAACTGACTGAAGCCTACATTGGCAGGATATTTCCTTAAATATTCTCCTTCTAGAGACCTCATCTTTCCAAAGAATGTATATCACATAAAACACACTTGAGTTTACTTTGAGATGCGTGTAAGCATCCCTGCTGGATCCACCTACTTTTTTCTTGGTTTAACCTTTCAGTGGGGACTGAAGGAGCTCTGAGAGTTGGTCTACTGATTCTCAATCACTCAGAGCTTCTGCTGGAGGGAGAACTTAGCAGGGAGCTGGTGACTTTAGCTTTCCAGTGCGTTTTTTAGAAGAATCTAGCACCTTTTGCTCCACTGAAATGATGGAAATTATTAAGAGAGTTGGAGAAGATTATAAGCAAAATGGGAACTTCTGCAATGATATCAGACCACATTTAACAAAATACTTTGGTTCCTCAGGATAGATGATTTTTTAAACCTGTCTGATTCACACAAAATTTGACTCAGTCTCAGTCTACATTTAGATGGTATTGTAAATGCTACCAAATAGTTACAAGTCTAGATGCCAAAAGATCTAAAAATCTGGTCTGAGTCAGTTTATGGGTAAATTTGAGCCTTTCCCATGAAAGCATAGATTAATTTAGGTGGCTAGGTAGTATTCATGTAAAATAGAATAATCATTTTGAACATTAACAGGAGTCTCACTCACTTTTCCTCCCTTTCTACCTGCTTTGCTCTCCTCAACTTAAAAGGAACTGGTTTAGGGATGAGAGGCCTCTAAGAGCAGCAGGACATTTGTGCAAAGTTTGTAGCAAGGCAATGTTGCAGAAGCACCTATGTTCACTTGTCCCATTCAAAATAATCTATGCGTTTGTTTTGACAAGGAAGGGAAGAGAAACAAAGAAAGATTGTGAAAGAATTGGGGAAAATGAAAATTATTGCCCTGGCTTAAGTGCATAGTCTATTTTTGGAGAAGGGTTAAGAGTGTACTGCCAGTAGACTGGTTCCTCTCCATGTACAACAACTGTTGGGGGTGTCCTCTCAAATCTGTCTACTGCCTGGTTATCTGGCATGTAATATAAAGCAGGAGATACGAATGTGCCAGGCATATATAACTGTATGTGTGCCACTCCTGGTCCATCTGCAGAGTAATACTGCACCTGCCAGTTGCTTTAGCTGACTGGGAGGAGGAGGGAAGGGACAGAGAGTACGTATTATTAGACATGGAAAGACCACCATCTTTTCATTTTACTTTTGTTGCCCCGCTCTTGTTTCCTTTCTTTTTACAGTAGAGCTGAACAAATACCATAGTATGCTTTCCAAAAATGTCTCTTTGGCACTGGGCACTTTTTGAGGTACTGCACATGCAGTAAAACACCTTGTATTATTCTTTTTAGTGAACAAAGCTGTCCATGTATGCAGGTTTGTACACCTCTGGGTATCATCTTGACTTTAAACCCCATTTTTACATGTAGGGGATTATATTAATAATTTGGAAGCTTTTCCACAAAAAAAAATCTAAATTGCCTATAAAGCAATACGTTTCCTTACTGCTCATCAATCATTTTTCTTCTGCAAAAATTTCCAGCACCCATTAAGAGCCTTAAATCATAAAGCCTAACTGCTCCTGAATAAATAAAAATTGGAACTTGATATGGATGACCTACTATTTCATCCTGTAAATGACAGAAGGCTGAGCCTAGGGATGGAATAAACTAATAGCAGCTGACATAAAGGATGCTCCATCTTTTACAGGATCCTCGGGATAGATAGCAAACTCTTCATCCCAAGCACCTTCAAAATTTGTGAGTATTCTCAGACTGTCTTTTTGGGGGCTTTCCGGAACGCATACATTCTCTCAGTGGGAGAAGAAAGTTTACATGTTTACAGATTGAAAAAAGTGTGATTGCCTCAGGGCCTCTCCAGTGACTCTAAAAAAACTGTTGTGCTTCTCTAGTTCCACTTTTTCTGCTATGATTTTGTTATCACATAATTTCCCTGCAAAAAGGATTTGCAAAATTCCTATTTCTGTAGAGTTCATCAATGGTGTTCTGGAAACACCAAACATCCTCAGTAAGTGCTAGGTTTAGTTCTTGCTACTAAAAAGAAGATGTGCTTTTGTGTCAGACTGGATCTACTGAACAGAGCCCATAGGCCTTTTTCTACTATATGTGTGTGTACTTGACTTTTTTGGTCATATACAGGAAAGAAGTGTGTTAGGGAAACATTGAATGTCAATACACATACATTCATGGCAATCTTGTTGTCTCCTTATAATGGATTTATTGATTCAAACTTTATCATCACACACACAGTGTACGTGCACAACTGCACAGCTCAACAGCCAAGCATGTGATCTCCAAGTTTGTGGTGGTGACAGTGAAATGGTGACAGGTCAGCGTTATAGCCTTTATTGCCAGGGAGTCAGGCTGTGCTATTTCATAAGGCAGCTGTTAGAGGGTGAAAACAACGTGCAATGATGCTAAAAGCCACTTCTCAATTGACATGGTGATGGTAGAGCTTTTTGGGTATTACATGTTTTCACAAATAATACATCATAGGCCTAGATAATATAGATCATTGCTATGTATTTTATTATTAGTGTGAAATAAATGTAATTATAACAGGCTTTTAAAATACCAGGTGGCTTGTATTGTCTGTTTATCAGGTATTTTACTGCTGCTCCATCTCATGCTCATTGTAAGTATATTTACACCTCTGACTTCAAACAGGCAAACTCTTTTATCTGACTTCACAGCATATTCTTCTCACAGTGGTGGTTGTCATAATCATTTTCTCTTGACATTGTTTTCACCACATTTTCTTGCTTCCATCCTCGCTTTCTTGTGTTTCTGTTTGGTATTTCCTGTAGCACATTTTGCCTGACTAGGAGCAGAATAATGTTGCGTGTAGCAAAAATGCAGCCATGTGGCTACACTGCTGTGACCCAGACATTTCTCAGCCTATTCCTTCCAGTCTACTTCTAGTAGTCAATATTCAATTCAAAATACAAGTCCTTTGGAGCATAGAGAACATTTTTGCGATGTTCTTAGAGGTATCAAGTTGTTTTAGGTGGTAGTAGATAAAGTGCAAGTATGTCTGTAGACACCAGTACCCACACCTGTTTTAGAATGAGAAAGTAACTGCTTAGCAGCTAAACCAGTGCTCCCTTAAAATAACAACTAGAAAGTTCAATTATTCACATTAAGTAATATATTTTTGATAGGATACTGTGAAAAAACAAAGCACTCTATAGCAGAAGTAAAGATGGTAGAATCTGTCCTGAAATAAATGAAAAATGAAGTCCCAAAGTGACAGCTGACTGGTTCAGCCAAAGGTCAACTCATCTGTGAATTAGAAGGAATTAATTTTCTAGGCACCAGCAAAGCAATGAGGCTTATCAAACAAAGCTATTTTCCATCAAGAAAAAACATCATGGCAGCCTCTGTTTTCTTCTTTCATGTATTTCTGTTTAAAAAAAAAAATTAAAAAGAAAAGTGGAACATTAAACAAATACATTTACTTCTGAATAGTGACACTCTTTTCTGTTATTTCTTTTCAGGGAATATTTTAAAATACCACAAAGAAAGCTGAATATGTAAAATCCTAGTGAAACTGTAGCTCCATTGCAGCCACAGACATCCTGAGATTTGGTCATTGTACCCTCCCAATACACCTTTCATTTAATATCCCTCAGCAATCATCTGCAGCAAGGTCTGTTTCCATATTGCTGTCTAGCTACCCTAAACTGGTGTTGAGGATAGTTGCAATGCTCAAAACAACATGCATTACACACCATCTCGAGATCTGCTAATCTTTCATTAGCAACTCCTTCCCTCTTTTCCTCCTCTTGTTCCCTCTCCATCACCAACACATTGCATTTGCATGCTGTTACTAAGTTTGAGACATTGGTACAAATCATGGATACTAAGGAGATGCCAGCGTTCTGCTGTCTTATACCTTGTGTTGTAAATATGTCTCGCTGCTCAAATATACACACATAGTATCTGGAGAGTGCTGAAAACCCAGCACTCATCTGACCACTATGACAATGATAACAGCCCAGCAGTTCTCAGGAATCTAGCTTGTGACAAGTCTCTTTAAATCAGACAAGATATTAAGTGCCTGTCATAAGTCAGCTATCCTTCAAGTGCTCCCATTTCCTCCATGTGAGCTCTTTACAAACTTATCCATCTGCATTTATATATAGGACTGTGGTGAAAAACCACTGTGAGAACTAGGCCTACAAGACAATACGTGGGTTATGGGAAATACCACCTGCTCTATATAAAACACCTTTTCACAAGAGTACTGCCTACTAATCCCATAACCACTGGGCCCTTGTAACATCCCAAAGCCAGTTTGTCTGAACAAGGTGAAAACTGCAGGTTTAGCTAAGCAGAACTGCAGCTTTCAGAAGCTCACTGTTCAATTGCGGCTTTATGGTCTTGGATAGATCCTGCAGAACTTTTATCACTCCAGTGGTGGAATTGGAGCTTTTCTTAAACTAATCAAACACAGACAGTAGCTCCACTTACATTTATCAGCTCTTACATCCGTCCTTTGTTTTCTCAGGTGAGACCGTTACCACTTATTCAAAGAGATTCGGGACTTGGACATTTCTGAAAGGCTATGTGATGTATGAAGCATGTACCTTTAAGTCACATCAGATTTTCCCCCCCTTTTTTTCCCAGTATGAATTGGAAAATAATGCCTCATTTTAATTCAAAATACCCTTTATCTTTATTTTGTGCATTTTTGATCCATTAAAAATGTCATTTTCTACATCTCAAAGCTAAATGTAGAAAAACAGAATGCCATAATATTGCTTTTTAAATCAGTGTATCTTTTGACCTTTAACTTCATCATCTATTTTTGAGTCTTTTTATGGCTGAAACTATTCCTTGAATTTAAATTAAATATGTGGGTAGATGCGGTCAACCTCAAACTGCATATTTGGCAGCTAAACGATTCTCAGGAGGAAAATGACCCATCCTAGTTAAAACATCTAATTTCTTCTTTAGCATCACCTTTTGACAGAAGTAGAGAAATATTGGGATTTTTATTCTATTTATTCATGTCAGTGCAACAGGACATATCTAGCATTCCTATCCTTTTCCTTTAACAAATAAATATTTTTCTCTAACTGATATTTTCTTAAACTAATGGTTCAGGAATAATCTTCTCATGTAACGTGGGATCTGTCATGTCTATGCATTCATTATTCTCCTCATCGATAACCTCCATAGTTATGTGGCTTTCCTCTGCCTGTCAGGAATGTACAGGAATGTTTCCTCAACTTCCTTCCTCTGGCTTGCTGCAAGCTGCAGTATGCAGGTTTCTCTCCTTGCATTTTCTTATTTTCCTTTGTAGACTGCTCCTGTTAGTTTTAATTACAGCAGTGGAGGACAGTATGCTAAAGAGCTCCCCAAGGAGGTGGCACAAACGGTCACATGTCCCCCCTGAGTGACAGCATCCGTTCTGGTTGCGGTACTACAAAGACATGAGGGCAATTCTTGTATGGATTGGTAAACGGACTTTATGTGAGAAGATAAATTAGCAGGCATCTGCTTTTCCTATTTGAATAGGCTATGTGTGACTCAGTAAGCCTTTTGTTCAGTGGGCTAAAAAATGGCATGCAACTCCTCATCGGTATTGAAATTTTAAAGCATATTAAATTACTATGGCATATTTTTGAGGAGTCTAAAGAAAAAAACTGTAGTTATTTAGCACTGTGCCTTTCAAACCATCAACCCCAACACTGAAACAGAAAAACTAAGAAAATAATAGCAGAAAAAAAAAACCTGAATGGTTTGTACACAGAAAGAAGCTAAGACACATGTGAAATACTATTTTCAATAGTGGTTTTATTACAGTGTCAGTGCACACTATGTGTGCATACATATGCTACAGATTCCTGTTGCTGTTTTTGTGACTAGTATAAAGCATACTGAGATTTACATCACAGGATGTAACTTTGGGAGGTGTTTTTACGCCAACCTTTGCCAAAATTCATCACGTGGTTTTTAGTTTGCACCCACTGTTGCATTTGCCAGCATTTTTGTGAAGTAAGAACACTAGGCTATGCATACTGTGCACTGTTAACATACGTTAGCTGTGCCTTGTGGCAGTATTCAACCAGATGAATAAATGGAACAGTATGTCAATGCACAGTATGATCGCCATTTAGAATCATAGGGAAAAGTTGGTATTGTAACATCTGCATAGACACTGTTGTCACGTCAAGTAAAAAAGTAATAACACAGTTCTTGTTTCATCAGACCAAGTGCAAATGAAACCACCATAATCCCACATTGAAGGCATTTGGAAAAATATTTTTAATGGTTTTTGAAAAATAATTATAATTAACAACACAAAGGGGGCTGCTATTGGAATGTGATATTTACACAGTGCATGCTAAGTCTTTGAGTGAGACTAAGTCTTTATTTGCTTAGGCTACAAGAAATAGATTACAACAGTCACCTCTCTGACGAAGCCATTAACATGGTTTCTGGACACTACCAAATATTGCTGCTATTAAATACTGTTATTTCTATTACTGTTTTTAATAGCGATTATTGCTGCAGAAGGAATAATGACATACTTATAATACCAGGTGACATCAGAGGAAGAGTTATTTTTCTTCTGAGAGTCTCTAAAGAAGTAAATTCTGTGCCTAAGTAGAAAACAGAACATCTATATCAACATCTATTAAGAATGAAGATCAGAATTTTCCACGTTGTCCAAGGCTGCGATACTCTTGCTTTCTTACAATGCCAGCCGAAAGCAGGGAGGGAGGAGAGTGGGAGAGGAACAATAGATCAACAGTTCTCTCTATGTTTAAAAATTCACAGCACCTCTGCTACACCAGAATATTATGTGACAATAATGTTAGGCCTCTGATTTATACCAACAGATGCAGGGAAATTCCAAATTAAGGCTGTCATTCTCCCCTCGCTGCAGATCCTCTGTTGGTACAACTTTATGTAGCACCTCCGAGATCGGTGGAGAGATGCCAGTTTTTACATCAGCTGAGGATCTGGCCCACTGCAGTGCAGAGGCCTTAGCTCTGTTTAAATCAGACCCACGGTTTCTGGTAACACAGTTGCTCCATACTTAATATATATTTACAACACACAGGTGTAAAACACACACAGGAAGGTCATAAATTTGGAAGCTCACTATTAAAAAGCCTCCTGGTTATGAATGGATTTTTAAAATGTTCCCTTTGTTTTATCTTTAAAAGATGTAGACCAGTGGAAAAATATGCAAACACTATACCTTTAAAACACTAAATGCAAGTGAGTTTTAATAACCTATCAGGATCTTAGTCCATCATAACATTTAATCTGCATTACATCTCACTTCCTAATCGCTACTTTCATTCCAATTGTGAGCAGAGAGGGTGGGGGAGAGATGAGAATTTCAGATAAGTGCCAGTAAAACAAGTTTGCTCTACAGCTGGCAAGCGCTGTGCACACGTTAACGGTGCCTTATGGCAGTATTCAATCAAATGATTCTATAAACTAAAAATAATCACCCTAATACTAATACCTATTATTCTTCATTGTTACTGGTCGCTATGGTGCTGCATCTGACTATGAAGAATTCACCGCCATTATTACCCACAGTGTCTCTCTCTCTCTGAAATGTGATCTAATTGCAGAATCCACACCTGTTCGACAGTTCAATAGACGCCTGCTTTTGATGGAAGCAGACTTTCAAGCACACACACACAGACGCACACACACACAGAGACACACACACTCATACACAGGCACACGCACGCACACAGGCATACAAACGCGTGCAGGCACAGACACACACACCAATTCACGGAAGACTTCAGCTGCAGGAAAAATAGAGTGTGAGTTGATCAGAAAATAATATTGCGAGGAGTAAAAAGGGAAAAAAAAAAAAGCTTGTGTTTTGTGGTCATTGGAAGATTGCTGATGGGTGCATAAATAAAGCATGCTGGAACATCTGTTCTTTGTTGTGCATTCAGCTTTTTAATGTCTTCAAAGAGCAGCACTGACGCATCACTGACTACCACTCCCCATTCAAGCAACATTTTACCAGAAAATAATAAACCTTCCTGGTGGGGTGCAAGGAGCCAAGGCATTTGGGCAATGCCATTAATTTGGAAATATGTCTTTTTTTTCTGGGATTTTTAAATATCTCTCCCTTTGAACGTTGTTCAAATTTTGGGATCCAGCCTGGAGTCCCTATCAGCCTGAGCAGTAAATCAGCCTGAATATTCCACTCAAGCCTTTTCTTTCCATACCAAAAAAAAGGGGGAAAAAAAAGGAAAAAAAGGAAAAGAGAAAGCTGTTGTCAAGTTGAAGTTTATACATAATTCCCCTCTTCTCTTAATTCTATTAATGTTAAAAATTCTGTCCAGAGGGATTATTTTTTCCTTAAGTTACAGTATTTATTTATACTGGTAAAATTCAGCAGCAGTGAAGACCCCTGACAGTTTAACAATATTGGCTGGTTATTTTGATACACTGTGCTAGGCAGCAAAAGATTAAAACCAGAGCATCCTAGACTGAGAGAAACCAGCTTGAATTCTAAAATAAAATTTTAGCAGCATGGATTTCTCTTGCCATAGGCTATGAGGCTACTATGAATTTCAGATACATCTCCAGAGCTGTCAATGAGGTGGAAAGACGGGATTGGCATTACAAAGATTTGTTGCAATGTGATTCAATGTAATTGCAATCGAAGGTATAGCAACATTAAATCGCAGCTGAGACAGAGCTGTTTATGAATATACAGTATAGGAACAGGCATTTGCCCTACCACTCTAGGACTAAGACAAGATTTGTTGTTGTTGTTGTTGTTGTTGTTACTACTTTCTTCTGCTCTCTCTTTCTAAGTCACAGCTCAAAGATATTGGAATAGCAATTAGGTGCTGGTGGGTTACATTTATAATAAGCCTGATGATGGTTTTCTGACAGAATGCTTCAGAAAACACAAACACTTTTTAGGACCTCCCGATAATTAGACACTGTAATGTCTCTGTTCCATGCTAAGAGGTTTTTGTCCTCTTGGTTGCTCATATTAATTTTGTCTTCTCTGACAACTGACTGTGGTTGCACAGTCCAGCGCAAGGAATAGCAGGTAGTGATTCAGATATACCACTGACATTAATGGATACAATTCCTCTTGGTTTGGTAGCAAAATCATCAGTCTCCAAGAAGCTGCTTGGTAAGGTTTTGCCTTCTTATACCAGTTGAAACTTGGTCTTACAGCTGGGACGTGGGTTTCACTCCTGACATTACTAAGGAAAAAAAGCATGAGATATATGTGTTCCTCCTCAGCACATTATAAAGCCTATGACATGACTATTATTACTAAAATCAAAGAGTGTGTTGCTATTGATTTTAATAAGAGCAGAAACAGTGTCAGCAAGGTCATTAGAGTGCTCACAGTGCTTTGAAATCCTTAAATGCAACCAGATGAGGAGAGAGGCACTATATTTATCGTGAGAAATGAAAACCTCAAATGAATACATTCAGGGCTCAGTGAGGTGAAGGAAGACTCTTCCATGGATGAGATCCTTGTCCCTGCAGCTCCTCAGTGCTTGACATTTAAATAATGGATTTCACTCCCATACCATCACTGACAAAAAGAAAATAAACCTATTCTGATCTTGTGGCTGGGGATCTGAGGCACAGAGCACTTGGAAGAACTTTCAGATGAAGTCTCTTGCAGAAATCAGACTGGAACCCAAGATTTTGAATGCATCCACCTCTATCTGCTAGTGTCTGTCCTGCTCCTGGCACAGGTCTGGCTTCTGCTCTGAGACAGCTCTACCAGCATGCTCATACCTGGTCAACAGAGTAGTGGAGAGAGGAACACACCGTTTCTCATGCATCTTTTGCTTCTGTGGTTTTCTTATGATTTGCTCTTTACCCAGGAATTGTTTAAAAGGCACACAGAAAGGGAACAAAAAAAATGTACAAGGAAAGCTTTTTACTGACAACAGAAGTGGGACAGGTTGACTCTAATAATGCAATATTTAAATGAGTTTGTTCCTCTGCTTAGACATTCCTTTGCACAGTTCCATTATGCTATACTTACATAGTAATTGCTCGTTGACCATTTAATTACATAAGGCTGTCACCTTTACTCATACTTGGTACGTGGCTTCCAAATATCACTTTGGTATCAAGGAGGTGGGGCCAGTTCACCTGGTAGCAGCAGTCAATATGAATAGGGGGAGAAAAGCCTGGCCTGTAATAATTACCATGTAGCGACATAGTGTTTACATAGTAATTACCTTATTATTTTTATGGAAAAATACATGATTATTTTTGTCCTCCAGCCCAGAGTGCAGGCCACACAGTAATTACTTTTGGGCATAAGTATAATTGTACAAAGACACTTTTTATCTCTCTGCCTCTCTCCTGCATGCACACAGTTAGATGTGTTCTCTGCACATACTCTGGGTATTTATCACTGCATCTTATTTAAATCCTGAATCAAATAGTTGCTTTCTGGTACCACAGCCTCATATTTTAAAAGGTCATAATGAAGAAAATGTTTTTTGTTTTTTTGTTTGTCTTTTTAATTTTTTCTTAGAAAGCAATTATAATGTCTACCTAGACTTACTTTCTTTAGCCCATGGTTCTTCATCAGTATATGTCTTTATCCCAGGCCTCTTAGGGTAATGGGTAAAATCCTTTTGTCTCTAGTAGTGTCTGTTAAAATCATATTTTGAAGCTAAAATCAAGTCCTTGACAGTCTGAAAAGAATGTATTGACTCACTAGCTCATGTTCTTTTCATGGTGAGAAATACTCCAGTGCTGGTATTTCATGAGGTTTAAGATGTGAGTAGCACTGCCTGAAAAGACAGAGCTGGAAGAAGGGGAGAGAAAGAGATAATATTAAAGAGTTAACATGGCAATGTACAACAAAGGCCCATCTAAATTCTGAACTGATGCTGGACTTTTTACAGCCCTCGTGACTTACTGCTCTGGACCAAACCTGAACGTTCTGCAACATGGGTCAAAAATAGCTTAAACAAGGCATGAGAAGTTACTTTCCTGTACTTCTTAGACATCCATTTCTAGACATTACCATGACCAGTGCAGATAGTGAAAGAAATAGCTGTGCCTTAGCCTTGGAAGAGGAGGAACTGAAACATCAGTTAATGTGAAATTGTTTAATATCAATAGGTTTGTCCCAGAACAGACTCATAAGAGTATGATCAGCTGAGATACAATAAATATCTCTAAGAAAAAACATGTTATTTGAGTAATGTTCAGCAAGATTTCAGGTAAGAAGAGCCTCTAGTATATGAGAGACATGAACTCCATATTTAAAATATGTGTATTTTTTTACTGTTCAATCTACTTTCAATGACATCCATGAGTATCTCTAAAGTCAGCTTGTCTTCTCTGTATGCACTGATCACTGAGGAAAAAAATGGAAGATAATATAGCACAACATCACCTAATATAACTCCCATTTTTAAAAGGAAATTGTCAGATATCCTATTTGGTACTTGGCTATTTACGTTAATATGTTACCTGAAATGTAAGTGGATTTGGGTGTCTATTGCACTGAAGACATGACAAAGATTTATAAAGCTTCATCACAATGAGTAGAACTCTCTGAGAATATTGACAGTGACTAATGCTGCCTACATCTCAATGGCAGCACTCTATACCTTACCCATTTTCTACAGAGAACAATCATATTACTACCGATTAGTTCTTTCTATCCATAAATGAAAACCTCCCTTGCTTATTGATTCACTTAGTTCAGTCATTTATGATACACTTGAGTAGATATATTCTAGTTAAAAAGGGTTGGGATATTTTCTTCTGGTCAGTGATGGGGTTGGAGAATTGAGTTTGCAATCCTGAGACATTTTACTTCTCTAATAAAACCTGCATACAGTTTTGTGGCTTATAGAAAGTATTTTTGACCCTTCATCTGCTTGTCACTCGACACACGCAGACCTGGCTAGGAGAAAACCAAAGGAACACATCTTCTTTTAGCTAACTACATGTTCTCCTCCAAAAAGATTTAATTCATTGTGACAGATCCTTGGTTGTGGATGAACAGATAAGGAGCAGAAGGATATAAGAACACAAGCACAATGGGAGAAAGAATGGTAATAGAGAAAAGAGACAACGGAAAAAGAAATGTGATACATGGTGAAAACAAAAGAAAAAGGCTTTGGAAAATACCTTTTTAGCAGATAGTGGTGTAAGAAGCCCCTTTATAGTGTGTGATGTGCCCTCTAAAAATACTAAACATGTCACTGGCTCCATGAGTCACATGAATTATTTTCCTTACCTAGACATGATTTCCACTACTACCTACAGTTACCCGAGCACTACAGTGTGATTTTCTAATCTGTCATAAAACTGGTGGACTGGATCTATTTTCTAGAGAATAATTGGAAACTTCAGTAACTAAATAACCCAAGTGTGGTAGCAGAGAAGTTTAGGGAAAGAATGTGGCTTCAGTTTACAGATTGTAAAAAAAGTACTAATCTGACAAGCAACTGCCATTGCTATCTTGTTCATTCTGGCTCACTATGGAATTCCCTAGTCTTCGTATGGTCTGGAACCAAGATGAGAACAAGTTGAGAGGTCAAAACAACCACAAATGAGTTTTCAATCATCAGGAGAACTCTATAAGCAAGTGAAGCTTGGGGGCCCTTCCACAGCTAAAAAGACAGCCGGTAGCTATGTTGTGACCTTTCAAATTGTTTCTCTTGGGATGTCTGATGGGCCTAGCACAGATCCCAGGGGAGTAAACCTCCCCACCAACCTTTGTCTAGCTCAGCTTAAAAGAGAAAACTGGACTTGAAACAGTGTCAGAAGTAAAGGTCAGTGCTTTATTTACATGAGTTTTATATGCTAGACTTCTGCCCTTTGCTTTCTCTTTCCTTCCCCAGAGATCTCTGCTTAAATCATTCCATCCCTTGAACTACTTCTTAGCAACATTTTTTCTTCATCCACGAGCTGGGGCTAAAGCAAGTTTTGTATTTTAAGACACACATTCAGTCAGTAATATGCTAAATAACATCAGGTTTTGTCCCATACTTTGTGTACTTTTCCTCTGTTATCTGAGGTTTTCCTAGGTTTCACTATATACCACAGAACAAAGTATATATTTGCTGTCAGGAATCAAAGCAAAATCAGAATCTGGGAGAAAGTACATTTGAATTCCTTATTTCACAAGGAAGACTTGCAAATAGCTCTTTCCAAGTATTGTGAAATCCCCAGAAGAAAAGGTCTTTATTACAAGACTACCTATTAGACTTGAACAATTTGTTAATCCTTCTGGAGCAGTCTCTACTTTCAGCCATATCTGGGTTTTTTCTCTAGTTGGTTGAAAGACAGGAAAACTTACTTAATAAAGTTGGAGTTTGTGACTTACATCGTTGGACATCTTTCTACAGACTTCAGTCGGAGCTTATGTGTAGCTCCTGAATTGCTATCAAATTCCAACTATTGAAGACTCTCAAGCGTCTGGTGCTATTCTAGCAAGCTTCTTACACAGCTCTGGTGAGAATTTTGAAGCTGACATAGAAAGAATCTTCCAGGGCTCACAAGCTCTTTGTATCTTCTTTTCTTTTTAGAAACACTGCTGACACGCTTGTGATACTGTTTGAATATGAAAAAATAGAAGAGAAAGCTAAACTGAGCATTGTAAAACATTCTGGGCAGGCATTCGCTTGAGTTTAAAAATGGACTTGCTTCTCTGTGCTCATACAATTTTTTAGCACTTTGGAAGAACTGAGATATGTGATTACTCTTGGAATGTGGAGTTCAACACCTCCCTCCCCCCTTCCCACAACTCTGCATGCAATACGGGTCTGGGTTGTTACTTCTTCCTGAGTTTGGGTAGGCAAATTTTCTCTCTGACTGTAATGACTGGTTTTTTTTCATGTGGGATGACAATCTTACCATGTAGCCAAATAATGGCTTAAGTAAGGTCGAGGTGCCCAGGGAAAACGTAGACATCTAATCCGAGTCTAATTCTATTCATCCGTACTTTCCCTTTGGAAACAGATCTCCCCTTTTTTTGCATCCTGTGAAACAAGCTTTATTATTTTTTACTATGAAAAGCACTATAATCTGTGTGATCAGTAACAGTGAAGGGACACAACTAGAATTTGCATATCCAGTGTCAAATATTCATACTAAACTACCTGTGCTCTCACTCTACAGGAAAAATGTACTCAAATTCTATGAAATGAGAATCACATTTAGGAGAAAGCAGTCTGCTCACGTATGTGCCATTAGTAGAAAGACTGGCAAATAAATTATCTACTGTGAATTATGCTCTAATACAAGTGCCGATGTGATGTGTGTCTGTGTGAATTCATTTACACGTCGAGGCATATGTATGCATATGAACATAAGTGTATCTCTTCTCTCTTTACCTCTCTTTCATACATTGCTACAGTAAGCATAACAACTGTCATGTTACCTTAGACACCAAGAGTCCCATCTTCTGTACAGGCTTGGGTATACTTGCTTCTTTCCTCTATTTTAATCATTTCAGTACAGAGGCTGTCTCCTTAATATCCACTTCCAAAACTCCCTCTCCACAAGCCTTGCTTGTACATGTGCGTGTGTTGAACAAGCCCTCATAAAATGCCTATCACATCATTATTTTGTTTAAACATTTTTATTTCTCCAGAGAATTTAAAATACACAAACATGTGATTCCATGAGGAAATGATCCAAAAGAGATTATAAATACAGCTATAAATGTCAAAGTTCTCAAAACATTTCACTGGCTCTATCTTCAGAAGAGACTGTTTACAGAGAAGACCCACGCCAGTGCGTTTTATTATTGTTATTGTGTGTTAAATGTTACAAATGCAATCTGTTTGCCTTACACGTAAACCATAGTCTCCAAATATCTTTAAGAATCACCTTTAATAGTTGTGCTCTGAGACAGGAGTATAATTTAGTAGGATATTAGGCAATCTGTCCACAGCAGGACAGATTTTTTTGGGTTTCGTACAACTCACATCAGAGGCATCTATCCTTAATCTCCCCAGAAATTAGTATTTTGCGGTGCATTGTCACGTTTATTAGAGGGGCTGGAACACAGAAAGCTCAAAATGCAGACCTTTCACAATTTGAGTTCTTGCAGACTTGGCATCATTTTTATTTATGGAGGAGAACCATCAAAGGCCTTTTTTTTTTTTAATTCCTATGTAGTTTTAAATTTCTTTCTGCATCTGTCTTCAAACTGATTAAAAGACCCCTGCTACATGAAGTTCACACTCCTTTCCTTCTTTGATGGAAGAGGCTATCTCCAGAAATGAATGAGTCTGAGTCAGAAGAATGAAGCAGACAAGGACCAAATATCTTATAAAATACAACATTCTTAAATTTGACAGTGAATGAACTCTTATACAGGGGAATGGAGCAGCATACATCTGAAATTTTTCATCAATATGTAACTTGTTAGGAAAAATGTTAAGACTAGAAGTTCTTTTTCTTTCTTGAATGTTGATCACAGCTGTTTGCTGGAATTATGGAAAACAAAGTAATATTTAAATTTCAAAATTTCTTTTTAAAGACTGAATAGGAATGTTGGACCTAATTTCCCCATAGTCACAGGAGCCTCTGGGAGACATTTTATCTGGAGAGTTGTCACAGAACATACATTTTACGACTCACAGTCTACAGAGTCTTTCTCCCTATCCTCTATGCTTATTTAGAGGCAACATCCACAAAATCAGAATGTGCCACAGTGGGAGATCAGCAGAGGACAGGGACATCATCAGTGCACTATCCAGTTGTGTGTGCATTTGTTGAATGAAAATATCTCTGAAATAATTTATACCTTACTACCGGAGAAAGCAAAGTTCCTCTCACTTCTCTAACAACCTTATGTAGGAGAAAAAAAATATCCTTCCTGATCACAGTTCAAATTCCGAATTAGGTAAAAAGTAAATTATTTAAATATGGGCTCATGTGTCCCTTTTCTTTTTAATGTAATTATTCTTTGCCTTTCTTTACAACAAGAAGCAGAAAAGGTTTGAAGCACACAGTATTTCAACATGCTTCATTTCAGTAACGTCTGGAATCAGATTTGTGCTTCTAGACCCTTGCACTTCAGCAGTAGCAAAGGGTAAAGTATTGCTTGTAAGCTTCTATCCTAACTATGCTCTAAACTGTCAGTAGCTCAGAGGACAATAAATGGAATATGAGAACAATCTGACTACAGTCTCCTCTGGATCTGTGGCCCTACAGGAACAGTGCACAAAGGGGGAGAAAATCTGACAGCTCAGTGGGGCCAAATAATTTGCCCTTCATTTCTAGTGGCAAATTTTATTTATTGGCTATATCTCAATGACCCAATAGTGTAGGATTAGAGGTTTATCTCCTGAAAATGGAATGTTTAATTCTAGTTTTGATTTTACCCCAAAACAAAGTCTCTGTAATTCTGGTTTTATGATTTATTGGCTGCAGTTTTCCCGAGATGAAAGTAGGAGTTCAGCAATCTGTTCTTGGAAATCCAGCATTTTGCAAGGATTCTCTGTCAGCAAACATGTGATAAGCAAAGACATTTTCTTGAGTTTCAGGCCAGTGGCTTATTCACAAGATATTTTCCTCTTTGAAAACAGGTCTTCGCTCTTACTGTGTTGCTCTATTGATCAATCTGTTCTGAGAGAGTGCAAGCGCTCAGAAAAAGGAAGTTTCTTTTTTACTGCATCAAATCCGCTGAATTTGCCTGAGCCAGGCATGATTATTCTCCAAATGGAAAGAGTTTTACCCTAAGTATCTTGTAAGCTTTTCTATTGTTTCCTGAAACACACAGGAAAAGGAATTAGCTAAGCTACCAGAGACTAACAACTTTGTGGAACATCTCCCCGTGGCAGAGGGAATGAACACATTGCATCCTGACACAAATCTTTACCCACGTCAGTGAACATTTTGTGTCTGTAATGGGAAGGGAAGTAGGGAAAACTATTTGGATTTGCCAGACCTCAAGTGAAGGGAGTGTATGAAATACACAGCTTTCAGAGTGATCCCAGTGCTACTGCAGCTTTTGCTACCTGCATACATGGCTACGTTTATTGCCACAGCACTCAGAGTAAGTTCTTACCCTTCAGTGGAGCAGAAAGAGGCCTGGAAAGCTTTGTCTTTATCCATTTATCCCAAGGAAATTATTTTGTAGATGATTTTCAAGTCCTTGAGGCTATACATGGAAAATTGATCCACATATGGAAATTTCCTGTAGGAATGCGATACATGGCAATGGTGACAGAACGTTTTTGACTCTCATCTGTCCTCAGTTTCTTCTGGATTTCTGTAAAAGCTCATCTTTTTCTGTTACTTGTCCACACAGAATTAAAACTTTGTTCATTTTTCGTCCTGCTTGTGACTATTGGCTTTTCTGGGGCCAAAGACTGAGAACTTAGAATATTTTTTTCCTTTGTTCTTGTTTAAAGAATTACTTGATGACTAGTCTGTGACTGAAAATATAAGAAATTTGGTCTGTGGCCTCTAGTAGAGTTCATAACATTGGAATTCTGGTTAAAAACCCCACTCATGGTGACACTACAAACTAAATCACTTAGTTTCTCCACCTTAATGTTCAGTAATTCTGGTGTTCAGTACTAGCAAAAGCATTGCTACTAATAGAAAAAAGTCAGATGATTTAGACACTTACAGAAGCCAAAGGCACATTACCAAAACCTAGTTGATCTTCAAAAGAATAGTAGAAATTTATCAATAACAGGATACTTCCATGAGACTGAAAGGACTTCTTTTCACCCTCTGGGCTGGAAACAAACACTAAACCACTCATACTGCTTTCCACACTGGACAGCAAAAGAAAGGCCAGAGACTTTCTGAGGGAAAGAATGGAAGGAGTAGAAGCATACTTTTAATCCTTCCTCCCCATTGCCATTCACAACCCTTGGAATAACAAAAACTAAAATTAAATTTTCTACATGTAATCTTGTGTCCTGTTTTCCCATGCTACATTTTTTTCAACCAAAGATTTTTAGATTTTTTTTTCTTCTCCAAATTCTGAAGATGAAAAAATGGAGAGAATTAAATGCACTTGAATATGTTTTTTGCTTCAGCTTGCAATCCTGAACAGATTATTCAATTTGCTGTACTTCAACTTTCACTCTTGTGAAAATCGGAAAGAAGAGCTATTTACTGCAATTATTTTCCTACCCTCCATTCATGTCTAAAACAGTGACAAAAACATAATGGATCACTTTGTTCATTGAATAAACAACCCACAAATGCAACTTTATAAGGTACATTCCCAGGAAACAGATCTATAAACCTGGTAAATGCACCAAGACCCCATCAGGGATGTTTGAACTAAATCTTAATTTGTCATTCATGAACACTTCACATGCCCCTCTAAATGAGTTATGTACTGCATCATCGACAGGAAATATAACAGACTGCACATTGGAGATATCAAAAAGGGCTTGTGGGAGTGTTTTATTCAGCATTGCACAGGTGTTAACAATAGAGTGGGTAACACAGATCAAAGGATTGTGCAGAAGCCACTTGATAAGTTATAAACTGTTCTTCATCTGCTTTGTCTGATAGAAAACTGCATGTCCACTCTCTCCTCTCTTCTCTCTTTGAATGATGCCTCAACAGAATAGAGGTGAACAGCAATCACAGAATCATAGAATTGTTACAATTGGAAAAGACCATCAAGACCATCAAGTCCAACCACTAGCCTCACACTGCCAAGTCCATCACTAAACCATTTCCCACAGTACTTCATTTAGGCATCTTTTGGCTATCTCTTGTGATGGTGACTCCAGCACTTCCCTGTTCAGACTCTTCCAATGTTTAATATCCCTCTTGGTTAAAAAAAAATTCTTCCTAATATCCAAACCAAACCTTCCTTGGTGCAACTTGAACCCATTTATTCATGTTCTATCATTCATTACTGGAGAGAAAAGATTGACCTCCACCTCACTACAACCCCCTTTCAGGCAACTGTAGAGAGTGATCATATCTCCTCTCAGCCTCCTCTTCACTAGGCTAAACATCCCCAGCTCCCTCAGCCACTCCGCATAAGACTCCTTCTCTAGACCCTTCACCAGCTTTGTTGCCTGTCTCTGGACACACTCCAGCATCTCCATTGTCCTTCTTGTAGTGAGAGGCCCAGAACTGGATACAGTATTTGAGGTGTGGCCTTACCAACAGCTAGTAGAGGGGGACAATCAACTCCTTGGCCCTGCTGTTCACACTATTTCTGATACAAGCCAGGATGCCATTGGCCTTCTTGGCCACCTGAGCACACTGCTGGCTCATGTTCAGCCAGCTGCTCTTTTCCCCAAGACAGCTCTCAAGCCACTCTGTCCCAAGCCTGTAGTGTTGTATGGGATTGTTATGGCCCAAAGTGCAGGATCCAGCACTTGGCCTTGTTGAACCTCGTACAATGGTCATGGGCCCTCTCTGCAGCCTCTACAGTTCCCTCTGAAGAGCCTTCCGGCCCTCAAGCAGGTCCATGCACCCACCTAGCTTGGTGTCATCTGTGAATTTACTGAGAGTGCACTCAATCCCCTCATCCAGATCATTGATAAAGATGTTAAACAAAACAGGCCTCAGCATCAAGCTGAGGAACACCACTGGTGACCGGTTGGCCGAATTGGATTTAACTCTGTTCACTATGACTCTCCAGGCCTGGCCATCCAATCAGTTTTTCACCCATCTCATAGTGGGTCCATCCACGCCATGGGAGGATCCACACCACACTTTCTCCAGGAGGATGCTGTGGGAGACTGGGTCAAAGGTCTTATTGAAGTCCAGGTAGACCATATCCACAGCCTTTCCCTCATCCACTCATGATAACACCACCAGCTTGACTCCACAGCTTCAAACCCATGTGGCTTTTAGAACAAGTCAGAGATGGGCCTAAACTATGATAATGACAGACTGGCGAAGAAATGAACCTGTCCCAAAGCAAATTCAGTTTCCGACCCTTATCAGGCCTTGGTAGGAATTGCATAGGGCCAATGGAATATAGCCCAAATGGACAACATCTCAGCATCATAGTAAGACTGTGTACTCAGATATATGAAAGACTTCCTCAGCAATGCAAACCAGCTCAGACGTAGAAGTAAAGAGAACTCACACAGTTTCATAGGATTGCTTTCGGGCCTTATAAGAACATCTCACAGAAAAGTTGGACTGTAGTAATTTAGTTTTCAGATATATACTTTTCTCTGTAAAAGGCACAGATTTATAGGAGGAGGGTGATTTGATGTTACTAGGTGATTGATATGATGCAGTGGTACCCTAACAGCTGTACATCCACCACGTTACTCATCCCTCTCTCCTTTTCTATCCACACTGCAGCTGTGTTATCTGTCTTGATTATCAAATGACAGTTTCAAAGACCAAAGGACTGGGGTCATAGTGTTTAGCTCAGTAAGTTGTGTTAGAATTGCAATTTCATCTCCTCTGGTTTTGTTTCTGTTTGCAGGCTTTCTCCCTAGTTTTATGTATGCTTGAGAGCTTTGCTTCAGATCAGTAGTCATGATGGCAAGTGCTGGGCAGTGGGCTGAAACAATTTTATCTTGATGTGATAAAATAAAAATGCACTACAAGTGGCAGTGACAAGGTTTTAGTATTGGCAGTCTCACTGAAAAAAGAATGTGAAAAATGTCTGCCCACTGGGCCCAGAAGTTGTCACTGTACTGACTGTGCTACAGAGGCACTTGTGTTTTCTGTGACTGAAGAAACAGATGGAGACAGAAACACTGATTTCCATGTATACATTCTGTTAACATCTTCTCAGCTTAAAGTTCACTTCACGTCCTGGAGCCTTCCAAATAGCACAGTAATGAATATGGAAGAAAAGTGCATGTTTTTGACTCAGCATCAACAAAGTATAACTCAATATTCTGTGAAAAGAACAGTAAAAGAGCCCTCCTCCTACAGGTTATTATTTTTTGTCTAAAGAACAGAGTTGCATAGCAGGCAAGGCACACTCATCTAGTGTGCTAGGCACTGTGCTGACAAACCTTAGGGGCAATTCTTACTCTGAAGATGTTACAGACAACTCTGGATTGTTTTGCTTGTTTTATAAATGAGCAACAGGGGCAAGCAATGATGGAGAGACCGCGTCTCGTTCCAGTGTTCAAACCACAGGAATTGTCATCTTTCTCATAGCTCCCCCCTGTAGGAAGCATTGACTGATTGCTGACTCCCAGTATTTGAGTTGGAAAAAGCGGTACTTCACTTAGAAAAGCCCAACCTACTAACAGACAGTTTAATAAAATTAAAACATTGCATCCAGGCACTTGCATTTTGGAGTTTCCAAAATGTTTTTTTTTTCCCCAGTCTATTAATTTGTTCTTCCAATCAGTCAGTCCCACAAAGACGCAGCTCCCCAGGCACACACCCTGCTAGCAAACCTGCATCTGCAGAAGGTCCCTCCTTACGCTATATGCAAATCCTTCTGGAAGCTGGGAATCATTTGACTTATGAGGTTCCTGTCTCCTATACCCAAGTCATTCATCTAATTTACATGTATTCAGCTGCTTGTTTGTTTGCTTAGCATGCTAAGTATCAGTTTTGAGAGAGATTCACCATCTATATATGCTCTTTACAGGATGTGCCCATGTGTTACACAAAGGCTGTTTTGCTGTTTACCTCCTGCTGACTCCTTGGAGAGGACTATGATGAGGTCTCCTATGCACCATGTGAAGGCTTATTTCCATGCTGTACAGTATGTATGATATAGTGTGGTTTTTTATCCACCCTTGCAGTTGGGCTGACCCCCTTCTTCTATGGTCTTCTCTCTCTTCTTGGCAAATGAGATAGTGGGTGGTTTGTGTTTTTTTGCCTTCTTTATGTTCACCAAAATAAACAAATTATGAGCAGTGAGGGAATTGTCTTACACCCTGTTAGGAATCACTGAAAGAACTGCTTCCAAAATTCTTCCAGGGAAAACTAGTCACCAGCAAGAGCAGTGGTACAATCTTTAGTGACATAGAACTTTAAAACTCAAGTTCAGTCAAACAGAAACGTGTCTTTTTAAAAACCCACACAGTATCTAGAAGGAAATTAAAGAAAAGACAAACAATTTCCTCTTTTTCTCATAAAGCATGTTTTCCAAAATTTCAAACATGGTTCTTGAACACATATTTGCACCTTGGAAAATGTAACTAGACTTTCAGAGACGATGACTCAACTTTACACTGATGATAACAGGGTTTGGATCAGGCCTCTTGTTTGTACATGCCTTGTAGGTAAACAGAAACTTTAACATCTCTTGCTTGTAATCCTCTTGTACATGCAGAGAACAAAATTCACCATGTGAAGTAAGGAAAGAATAAAATAAACATATAGGTCATGCTTGCCAACAAAAGCAAACAGCAGGCCCTCCAAAGCAGCCTAAAAAACCTGCCTGTGAACAGTTCTGGAGTTTCACTGCTGTTTTAACATAACAAAACCCTTCTGGGACTACCATGGTAATTGCTGCAAGAAAAATAATTTTCATCTGGTAGCTAACTATGCTGTATTTCAAGCCAGTGCCTAGATTATCCTTAAATACCTTTGACCCCAGGGAAATTTAAATTTAACCTTTTCTAACATTGCATTTGCTGGTTCCAAATTACCATCACCGTTATTTTAAGTTACATGTTTGATAGACTATGAGACCTAGAGTAGATAAGATATAATTGAGACTGGTCAAAAGTAAACAATTGTTTCACAAGCTGTTCTGGGAACTGATCAATGTGTTAATGTCATGTCTTACAGAGTTGATTGATCAAGTGAAAAAAAAAAAGACCAAGAGAGGTTTTCATCCATCTGCTTTCACAGGGCGTCACTTCACCCTGTACCCTAGACTCCTCCCTGTTTACATCTGCAGATAATTCCTAGCTGACAAGTGAGGGGCAAAAGGCTTTCTCCTGACAAAAAGCTACTTCACATTTTATACTGTAGCACATTCAGGATGAAAAAGACATTATCCACTCACACCCCCTTGAGATCCAGAGGGAAGAAATGAATGGTTCATGTGGTGTCTCTGTAGCTACTGAGTAGCACGTCAGTAAGAATGTTGTCCAGAGGGTAAGTGTGATTTTTCCCAATGCTTTTTGGAAAGCTGTAGTGTAATTACCAGAGTGAACTCAATAACATTCATATTTAGGGCAGTGACAAGTGGCAAGAAAAGACCCACAATTTTGGAAATTCTGGAGTAAAACCTAAGAGCTGTGTAAAAAAAAAATCTAGAATTAATAAAAATCTCTATTTGACCTTCATCTGTCCTCTCTTTTTTCTATTAGAATTTTGGGGGAAAAAATGACAACAGTTCATCTATTTTATTAACATATTTTCTTCTCAAGACAATTAGATGGGTGCAGACAGCGAGGATGGAGAGGATTATTTTAGGCTAGTACCTAGGGTATTAATTATATACATAGGGTATAATTAGGGTATAGCTAAGAATCCTGGGATAATTATAAGAAATGGAAAACTGAGGTTGAATATTTGAAAAATTTCTTTCGCTCTGTGCTGAGCTGCAGAATAGTTGCCCAAGAGAAATATTCGTTGTTTTGCATATATGAAAAAGTGATGGACTATAAATTGGGAAATACACCTTATGAGTATCTTTGCTTTCAAAACATGCATCTCATTTGAAGTTCCAGATGATCCACATACCTTGGTGTCCTCTGGTTTTCACTTCTGCCTCGTTTATAAAAGAAATAGGAGATCATGGGATTGAAATCCTGAATCATTTGCTTTTCCATGCATCCCTTCTGCTACTGTTACTGCTTCAATGACAATTGCTCTGCCCTTTTCCCCACATAGTTTCTAACACATTGCTTAGAGAAAATGTAATCTCTGCTGAGAATTACATCACAAGCAACAACCTTTATATAGACAGAAGATGGAAAGGATGCAGGAGCAAGTCTCTCTTAACTCTAACTTTGGAAATTATCTGAAAATTGTAACAAAAATTCAAGAGGAGGAACAGGAGGAGGAAATTAATGTGTCCTTTTGCTGCTAGCATAAGAAGGCCAGACAGAATGAAGCCACCACTCATCTGGTTGTGAAAGAGTTTGTATTTTGGCATGCCATCTATCATTGTGCTAGCCAGCAGCATGAACATAAGCAGAAACTCTTCCAACTACATTAGCTACAGGGAGGGAAGACTTACAGGAACAATACCATTGAGGCCTGGGTGAGCGCTTCAGTGCCTCCTTTGAACACCAACTCCAGAACTACCAGTGAACTTTGCGATCCAGTGATCTGTCTGAGCACCTCTAAGGGTTTCTCTCAGCATCAGCAATTATCTCTTAAAGATGCTGAGGACCTTGCTGGCTCTGATCTGCCCCAGAATGTGAACAAGGGTCTCCGGGTGAAGCACGGACAAAACCATTGTTTGAATTGTCCATTTAACAACCATGGGACTTTTGTCTGTGCCATTAGTATTGACCTAGACTGTATTATTTACATATTGCTTGGGGTAGTACATGCCACTTTCTTAATTTGAGCTTCCTCAGGGCAGAGAAAAGGGAAAACTGAAAATTACAGATAGTCTTTTGAACTGCAGGAGAGTATCCCTGTTTTTCTCTTGTTCTTTGCAGGAAGATAATTGCTGTCATCTTTCTGGAAGAAATTGCCCTTACAATTGAACCTCAGGAGTTTTATAACATGTCCTAAAAACAGTTTGTTATTTTGCATTTTCCCTGTTGCTCCTCCCCTCTCTGCACTGATTTGCTTCAGAGAAGCTAACTGTACTGTACATAAACAGCTGCAGCGAAAACTCTTTTCTGTGTTTCTCCAGATTTTTACAGACTTTTTAAATGACTTTCAATCAGAGACAATATGTAGTTGTAATAAAGCAATGGATATTTATTATTATTATTATTATTATATTATTATTATTATACTGTACACTATTATTATTGAATTGTAAACTTGAACTCTGTGATGCATTTTTAAAATTTTCCGTGTTTTGCAATTGTTTGGGGAGATCATTTACATAAAATGCAGAACTGATGGAGTTTTCATGCATCCTACAGTGAATTTTGCTTTGTAGATTTGTTTTAAAAGAGTAATGTCACTTATTTTTGATTACCTTAGTAATTTTCTTTGCCTCTAGTTGGTCACAATTTTAATTTAAGCAAAGGATTTGATGTCTCAGAGACACTGGTGGATCCTGCCAGTGAATCCCACTGCCTGTGGGAAGTGCTGATTGATATTCAGAACTTTAACACTTCCCATTTTGCTGAAGGAGGAGCTTCATCACAGACATTCTAGCTCTTCAGGCCCTATTTTTCACTTTTTTACATCCCAACCACGTGTCTCGTGCCGTGCCACAGCTACAGTACTGAATTCCTCATCAGAGAGCTCTCTGAAAGCAAGATAATACTCCCACAGTCTCAGCAGTTACAGTATCCGCTGGGAAGTAAAATATCAGTTGTGGGGATCAACAGGACTTACGTTGTCCTTATATTTCACTGTTTCACTTGACGCAACAACAACCAAAAAATCCCTTTTCTTTAAGAAAAGGCATTTGTTTAAGGTTCTACATACTTCCATGCCCTGGGATAAATACTAGTTAGTGAACAGGCAGATTTCAAAGCCATCTGGACATCCGTACAGGTTGTTGCATGGAGAGCAGCAATCGTCCCTGCTATGATCCCAGGTCAGTAATGTTTTTGAAGGATTTGCAGGCACACCCACACATTTGTAGGGTACAGAAAATCACAAGGCACATAAGTATGAATCGGAGCTGAGCAAAGGCAAAGGTTATGTCTCTAGACATGAAGCTGGCGTCCTGTTCTTTCGTCACTGGGTGACAGATAATCCATTTTATAGGCATTTGCTGAATGGGGTCAATCAAGGCGATGTTTGAACACCTGGTACAGTTTGACCTGTGATTGTGTCACCCCTGTGAGGAAGTTCATCATTCTCAACTGGACTCTACTGCTTTATCTGCTCAGTCATTTTTGGCTGGATGAAGTTTATGTGCTTCAACCATATGGGAATCAGCTATTGCTTTACTTACAAACTTGTTGCTGAGCTGAGCAGAAAGTCAGTTGTAAGCCCAGAAAGCAATGCACTGACTTTACTTCCCCCCTTGCACCACACAGAGACATTAGAAATATCTCCTTCATGCTCACATTTCCAGCAGCTTCCTTCAGTCAGTTAAAGGCTGACTTCTTAATATGGCTGACATAGACCACAACAAATGTTTGATAATCTCAGAGTTGTTGGTTTTTATTGTTTTTGGTTTTGGTTTTTTTTTAACCTTCAGTAAAGAGATTCACTTGTATTTTATCTGCTTTTGGCAAAAGCAACTAAAAAAACCCCATCTACTCTGGAAAAGTAGTGCCCAAGGCTGTACAGGCAGGAAAGAGCAGCTTCTGGAGAAGAGCTTCCAAAAAAGCCCAAAGGCCACAGGGGTGGGAGTGTTCTTTATTGTTTCTTGGAGACATGAAAAGGAAATGACAATAGATTTAATCTCAAGGCAGGTTATTGCTATTAAAGCTCACAAGACAGTTCATGGACTTGCTCTGTGAAAATTTCGAGCAACTTTGCTCCCCTAGAATTGCCAAGAGGAGATGCCAGCACAGACTGGTGCCTCATGAGTGTAGCCTTGAGGAGTGAGGAGGCAAAGTCATCCTGAAACTGAGTTTGTGGGAGTTAAAACAATGAAGAACTTTATTCACCAAGATGAATGTCTAGTGGAAGAGGCACTGACAGCACAGAGCTCCCAGGGAGCTGTGTGACAGGCCTTGTGGTGAGAGCAACAGGTAACAAATAAGGCAAGCAGCCATAGAGGAAGTGAGCAATGGTATCATGACCAGTGGCTTCTTGGCTGAGGTAGTGAAGCCTGAAACCTAGAGCTGTGGAAGCATTTCACCTCCATGAGGGGCAGTGGGCTGGAGGAGGAAAGCAGTAACTTGTCACCCATGTTGTAACTCGTCTTTGCCAGGGGAAGGCTTGGATTGTGGCCAGTGTATTGTGGAGGCTGGTTGTTAGACACAGAAGCTCATTAGTATGCCCTTATTTCCCTTCTATTTCTTGTTCCATTCTCCCTTTTTCATTAGATGTTCCACTGTTTAAATCCATGTGCTTAACTCGTGGCCTGTAACAGGAGGAAAAAAAAACCGCTCTATGTGCACCCAAAGCCATGGATTTTCTTAAGATTTCTGGTTTGAAGTTTGTGCCAGGGTTTAAACATTTCAGGGAGAGTTCCCTAGAGACCCCTCATGGCTGCCAAAAACCATCCTGGCAGATGGGTTGCAACTCCACGACTTGATGTGAGTGAGTGGGAGGACAGGCTTGCTCAGCATGTCATGGCCCTGACACCTCCCTGCATTCAGGCTGCTCTTCAGCAGCAACCTTGCTGCTGGGCCCACCCTGCCTGGCAATGGGAACACTCCCAGAGAAACTCTCCTTGCATGCAGCTATTGATCTCACCAAGTGTTGCTGTAAATGATCACTTACAGCACGGTCTGTAATCAGGATGAAGCTGAGATTTATTGAAGTTCCTCTCCTCAAGGACCAGGGGTATTTATCTGAATTCAGTGGGCCCCCAGTCACGTGGCGACAGGACTGTGCAGATCCTCAATCATGGCTTTTGTATTTTTGCAGCACGCTCTTTAAAAGTAGAAGGGCAAAGTCTTCTGAAAGAAAAACCCGTCAGAGGTTAAAAAAGCCCAAAATGCTAATTAAAATAAATAACTAGGGAGATAGTGAGAATGTTTGCCCACAAGGCAGGTTCGTGCATGCTGTATTTTTCAACATTCCAGAAAATAACCACTGAAAATTTTGTGTGGTGGTTTTTTTTTAATATTTTTTTTTCTTCCTCCAAGCATCTACTTGCAAAGTCTTTTTAGTAGCATGGTAGTTTCTCTTAAACATTTAGCACATTGCTATTTGCAAAAAGGCAGTGAATATTTTCTTAGCACATTCTAAATTATTTGAAGCTTTTTGCTAAAATAACAAATTAGTGTTCACCTTGCCAAACCCACAAATATTTGTACAATTAAACAGCAAGCTTTGTAGTCAGAGTAGGAAAAGCATTCTCTTGTATTTTGTGGCGCCAAGCAGATTTTTTTTTGTCCCACTAGATTAAGTTAGATTAACCAATCAGATAAAAAGTGCAACACTGAATGTATTAAACAATAAATTAAAGCCTTCTTTTTAAGGAATGCTTAATTCATTAGCTTTGATATTTGGAAAGACTGAAATGCTGCGGAGGTGGGAAGGAGATAAGGTCTTATCTGGCAATTATAACTATGGGTTTTAGAGGATTAGAGAGGGTAACTGTAGAATACAGGTGGGTCAAAACCAAGTCAATAAAAGGAAGCAAGATGGCATGCTACCTTCAGCTATACCTCTTAGAAATGTCTCTTTTTTAGGCCTTATATAAGCTACTGTTATGTAAGTGACCTGCACTCAATGTTCCTTGTCTTTGCCTCCTGTCCATTGCAGGCAGCTGGGAAGAAGGTAGAGTTAAGAATAGAAGAGGTGAAAAGGGGAAAGTAGAGAGATGAACTGTTTCCTCAACCCACAGCAGACTCAAGAAGAGTCTGCTGAAGGTGAGGGTACCCTGCCAGCAGGGACATTTCAGGAGAGGATTGACATGCCAATAAGTGCTTGATAGGGAAACAGTTTTCTGCACAAGAAAGTGAAGAACCCTCTGCTGTAGACACAGGGCATTATGTGTGTGGATCCTGCCTCCCTGATCTGCAGGACAAACTTTTGGCAAAGACTCTCCTTGCTGGAGCAGAACAGCAGTGGGATTTAGGTTGCATATCAATGCCTGCTTGATTTACTATTTTCCCTGGTGACTGGGAGGTGGGAAAGGGGTTCACTGACAGTCAGAAGTGAATGTGGTATTTTATGTGTGAGACATCTTTTCATAGATAGATAAAACTCACTTAATCTCCCTGTAATTCACTAAGGACATATGAAGGCCAAATATTTCAAAAGTAGTTTTAAAGTGGGGCACATTGACAAAGAGTATAACCCTTCCCCTCCAACCCCACTCCCCTAAAAAGAAGCCCTGCTATTTTGTGGAAAGTGTTGACATACTAGAAACTATTTCATTGCTTTAATATAGAATTTCAGCCTTTCTGTTTCCAGGGATATTTTCATAAAGACATGGTCTTTATTGCTTGAGAGATCATCTGCTCCTGCTGCTTATTCATCACTTGCAGCCATATAACACACAGTCCTCTGTGACATCATAATCATCTCCAGAGCAACTAATTATGATGCCACAATCACAGGAGTGACTTCAAGTGAGGAATAAGCAGCAGGAGCAAATGAACTTGCTAAGTAACAAATAGTTTGTTTTCAGGCAAATGTCCCTAGTAATAAAATAGGAGGAGGGAGGAAACCTACAGAAAACATGACACATGGCCAGAAATGTTCATAAATAGAACATTTAACAAAGTTTTTCACAACCGCCTCTTTGATGTCACATGCTGTAACTAGCTTGTCTCTGGGCCAAATTCTGAAAAACTGGAATAGCTCCAAGGATTTGAGTCACTTATATTGGCAAGGAAACAAAATGCACCAGATTACTTCAGATTTGCCCCAGTGCAACTGAATCTACTATGGAAATAGAATTAAAGCAACATCACAAGGGGCTTTTACATTGAGATTAGACAAAAGACAAGAAAATGGTTTGAATTTATAATTATCAAACAACAATGGCTTTAAACTTGACTGGGTTAGAATTTGGCTATATAGAGTCATGCAGGAAAGAGAAACCACTCTTTCACCTGTGTTACAAGGCTACCATAATCTTGAAAAGATAACACTGAATAAGAAGGTTAAAATGATAATGGAGACTTCATCACGAAAACGCCATGATAAACCTCAGGTTCCTGTGGATTTGCTTGGTTTCAAATAAAGGGAAAGGAAAAAAGGAAAAAGATTTTTTTGGAAGCTGAAGACTGAGTGAAGAAGTAGAGTGGTTGTTTGTTGGTTTGTGATTTGTTTTTTTTTTTTTTAATTTACAAAAAGTATACTCTATATTGAACAACAACAGATGTCCTAGGAGTGAATGCAGGGCCGTAATTCACTCTCAAGGCTCTGCTGCTGTTCATAAACTGCTCAGGCACTGTCTGACATCGGCAGAGTCCCGCAAGTGAATTACAGTCCCCTACCCACACTGGGGCCATACATTACTGGATGCAATGGGCAGCCAAGACACAGTTGGCTCACGTCACCAACTGGTTTGCAAGCAGAGATTGGTAGTGAAAGAAAAAAATTTATTTATCAGAAGTATTTTTTAAAAACTTCCTTGTAACTTACAGGATATGTTCTGAAGCAAGTACTGGTACTGCAGAGACAATTGAGTTAACTTTGGGATTTACTGCTAGAGTAGAAGCAAGGAGCTTTGAGGAGCATGTTAAAACTCCAGCAGTACATGGTGACTGAATTTCATTCATTTCTGCCTGTGTGACACCATGAGAGGAAAGGACATTAGTGCCCACAAAATGGTCTGGGGAACAGGTGTTAGAGCCAATGGCAGGTTAAAATAAATCTGGAGGCTCCAAGAAATAGCCATTTCCCAACTACTAGAGAATAGCCCAGATGGTAGATATTCTGATATCAGTGAATCTTTAATACTATCTCATAAAGATTTAAAATGCAGTTCAATTTCAGCACAGTTATAAACTCACATCTTACAGTCATACCAAAAGCTCCCTTAATACAATATGGCTGCTTGCACTAAAAGCAACTTAAGCTAAGGATCACTAGTAAATCATCTGGTTTATGCTCAGTTTCTCTCTGAAAAGGTATTTCCTACAGGTAGTAACTTTGTTCTCAGCTTTTTTCTTCTGGGATTTAAGTAACTCACAACCTCTTTTCCTCTTGCTACAAGGCTAAAATGCAACATATTGCAAAAAAAATTTGCCAGAATTCTTCACTTGAAAGGAATATTCAATTCATTTCAGAATCCTTAAAAACTGGGAAAAATCTCCCCCACCCCCCAAAAAAGCCTAAACAACCACTCCTGTCCCTCAGTCCTATTGCAATATCTCCCATAATTACCAACCCCCAGAGGCTGATTTTGAAGCCATCTATCTGGAACAGACACAGCTGAAAGGAGTGGGAGGAGAGCAGTGACTCAGCACTACAGCCTATAGTGCAATTTGCTGTCTTTTTTATTTCCACTCCACCATTAAGAACTTAGCCAAAAAGGTTAAAATCTGGAGCATGGCAAGAGGCAGGGCAAAAGTCAGAGCTGTAAAGAAAAATTGGTCTTTTTTGTTTGTTTGTTTACTTATTTTGCTATGTTTTTTCTTTTGCAAAGCATCATGAAATAATTGGACTATAAAAGGCTACCTTTTAGGTGAAACTACTAATATGGGTCAGATATTTGCTAGAAATACGTCAGGGAAAACTTGCAGTAGTGTTGAAGAGTTATATTTTAACTACTTCTTTGTTTTCAACACAAAGGAGCTGATGTTAGGCATCAAATTTGGAAGAGGAAAGAAATAGTATGCTAATGTCATTCATGGTCAGATGATACAAAGTCAAAAGAAGCGGCAAATCTGAGTAAAGATGGAAAAATTACAATAGGCTATAGAGAGGCTAGAAGCATTGGCAAAAACAGCATAAAGGGATTCAGTGTGGGGAAAAACAGTAGCTCAGATAGAACAATAGAGGCAAGTGATCCAGAACATTGAAATTCAATGGAAAGCAAAAATATGGAAAGCAATTGCTCTGTAAAAAGGGAAATGTTGTTACTGGGCAGTAATTAGATATGGGTTTGAATTGCAAATAAATCAGCCAAACAACAACAACAACAAAAACCCACAAACAATAAAAAAAAAAAAGGAGGACAAGTGCAATATCAGGCTGTATATGTCAAAGTGCAGCAAGAGTGGAGACACTGCTCTCTCCGAAACTGTGTTTGGGTTGACTCCTCCTTTCTGAATGTCATGCTAGCAAAGGTAAAAAAACCCACAAACCTCTCCTAATAAGTCATTAACTTTGAGTCTTTTAAGAGGAACTTCAGATTTGTTTCATCTTTTATCCTCCAATGCCTTGCAATCAATGAGGGACTATTCCACTCGTATTTGAAAACTGCCCAAATTGAGCCCAATAGAGGAAAATTTGTTGGACTACCCTAAATTCTGACTCTCCTCATCCATGTGCAAGTGCTGAGAGTTCTTCCAGGTACCTCTGTTATTAAATAGCCTCTCTGCTGACATCCCCATACAAGCCATTACTATTTTTTTTTCCGTCTTGAAGAAATACACTAGTCTCAAACCAGTCATCTGCATGTTAAGCTGTATTTAGAACAAATCATTTTTAAAGCAAAACAACAACAAAAATAACAAAAGAGCCATGCTGATTTTTTTCTAGATTTTTAACAAAATGTTTGATGTTGTAGAGATTTTCAAACAATTAATGTGAAATTAAGGATTGTTGTTCTCATGATTTATTTACTATCTATAGAGAACTCAGCTGTGGTGCTGCTGCTATTGCTACTTTTCGCTCTGCATTTAGAGTTGAAAAATGGTAAGTTCTTTGTTGGGACTTATTTCCACTGATTGAAAGTGTGCTGGAACAACAAGGTTCAAGCTACAGCAGTGTGAAACTGTCATTTGAACAAAGCACATACAGTAGAGCCTGGCTTGGAGTCTTTTTCACTTCTTTCCCTGATGCACTGTCCAACATTGTGAAGGTCTGAAAAGACAGGTTTTTAAATATGACATGCTTTTTTGGTAAGGCAGGTAGGTAGGTAGTGCTGTTTCCATGAGGAACAGACAGATCACCTGCATCTAAGGCTTTGTTGCTTGGGGACACTGTTCTCCCTGCCAGTTCAACACTCACCACTTGCAGTTAAACAACTTATCCTCAAAGGTCTTTTCCTCTTGACGGCTTCACACCACCCTCTAGAAAACTGCAGTAGGGAACTTGTGACTTGCCCCATTTGTGTTTTAAAAGTGCAAAACAAACAAAGCAAGGCAAATGCCCAGTTTTCTTTGGAGTACTATGTGCTTGCTGACAAAAAGGTGCTTTTCCCACAGAGGAAGAAAAGGTACAGATTGCAGAAGATGCAAGGAATAATTTGCAGGATGCTCTGAATTTTTGTTCTGTACAGCTTAATTGGAAAAGAGTTGTGCCATCAATGATGCATTTAAAGTGAACTTAAGTAGCAAGGAATGTTTTCATATCCCAGCTGAACTGCTATAATTTTGCTCCAGTAAAATCTCAGTGGCAGAGAGAGGTAGGCAGGCAGGCTGGCAGATAGGCAGGCTGGTTGTGGCCCATCACAGACCACACAAACCCTCTACCCTCACTCCCCCTGGGCCACTTCAGGCAAGAAATCTTTGTCCCAGATTAAGAGACTTTGGTTATTAGTTGCCTTACAAAATGATTCATCTGAAGCTGCAAATGTTGAACTGTTTCCATTGGGGTTTCTTTTTGAAACAACAAATCTCAGAGGGTGGGAGTAGCCACCGGGCCCCAGCTGCTTTCTGCTTTCTCCAGCCAGAGTCAGGCCTTCCCTGTCCACATGCTTGATAAACACCAAAACTGCCAGATTTATTTCCCTCTACACCTTGCTGGTCCCCTAGGGGAATCAGTTGACTGACTGCTTTCTTTCTGTATATAGGATAGAGGGAAGAGATGCAGAGATTTGTAGCAGAACTTGATGAGAGGTGGGGGGTTTGGAGTGGGAAGAACATGTTTGTCTATGCTTTCCTCAGCTAGAAAAACATTTTTTTTTAATTTTTTTACCACTGCTACTAAGAATCCTATTTCCCCTGTCTCTTGTTTTAATACTGTAGGGCTGCTTTTAATGGTGGCAATGTAGCCAGAATCAGATCTAATAACAGCCATCTTATAGAGAATCCTAGCTACAGCACCACATAAATAAACCAGACTGGATATTCTACAAAATTGTAAAAATGAAATAAGGAAGGTGTGAAGTTAGGGGGTTGATTTATATGTGGAAAACTAGTGCCAAGAATATTGTTATGGGTCTGGCTCCTAGAGGCAAGATTTGTTAGCAGAAACTGTCTCTAAATATTTATGCTCAGCTAAATAATTGCTAAATAATTCCAGTTCTCAGATGGAAATTCAGGATCAGGCCTAGCCCAAATGGGTGGCTGAGTAGGATGGTATATTGGTATTTTATGCTGCAGTCCACTTACTCAATGACACTTGTAACTTTCAGGATATGATTAATCTTTTATAAAGTGCTCTTCATGGTCGCCATTGGAACACTTCTTTTAGAAGTATTTCTTTAAAATAAATGAAGCACTTAAAAGCAATATATTCAGTGTTATTTATTTGGGAATTAGTGAAGAAAGTTGTGCTTTTCTGCTCCGATTGTGTACTCTGCTTTGCATGAACTCTATTTTTGTCAGTTAACAACTTTATGTGTGAGAGTGAGATTACGCTATTACTGTCATTATTTAGGCTTCCGCAGCTTAGGGACAGGATTTTTTTTTAATGTTCTTTTTACCATGTTGGCTAATACTTACTGTGCTCAAGATTAATGGTGGGCTCCCTGTAAGGAGTTTTTTATGGAGAGACTCTAGAAGAAATTACCTCTTATGAACATACAGGGAAGAGAGAACCTCATCACTCAATGCAGCTGGGAGACAGACATCTACAGTACAATATTCTTGTATTTTCCTCATCTCAGAGCAGTGTTACAGTGATGTGGCAAAGGGGACTATTTTGAGTTTATGATCATGAAACAAAGAAACATTTTAAAGGGACCTTGTCAAGGTTGGGAATTCTGATGTTGTACAGGCCCTCCAATGGATTTGGTTTAGGTTACCTCTGCCTTCTCCCCTAGACCATCCCCTCCTGCCCACAAAACCCCGTCTGTAAATCTGTTGAAGTAACCCACTATTGGGATTTATTACAAAAAAATTTAAAAATATTGCAACAAAAGAAAAAGTTGCTTTTGGACAGTAAACATGGGACTGACAGGGCCTAGGAATGAGAAGTGGATATTGTGGGCACACACATAGAATCAGAGCTGGGGATACCAAACATGCATTCTTGACATCAGTGAGTCAATGGCTTGGCATTTTCAAAAACTGACCCCTTATCCTCAGAGGAAAAATGGTGTTGATTTCTCTTGAAAATCAGATGCTAGGAAGAAGATATTTATCTGTAACTCACACCACCAGAATTTTGGACAAACCTGCCATGGGTTGCCACAGTAGGACCAAAACATTTCCTAATCTTCCCTTGTCTCAGATCCGTTTTCTGAAGTCCTGGACTGTCAGAAGCATTCTCTCTCCAAAGGAAAGAGAAACAATTCTGAGACATCAACAAACCACTTGTCAAAAAATGCACTCTAAAAACTTAAGAATCTTAGTCTTCTGGACTCTCAGATTTTATTGGATTTACAGAAGGTATCTTGTATCACTTACATGTACAAAGCATCACCTATCTTCTGAACCAGATATATTTTGAATATTTATGAAGAAACAGCTCCTTTATGCATTTTCAAATGTTCCTGATCTAGTTTAATCAATTAAAACAACATTAAATGCATTTGAATATCTCAGCTCTTTCTCTTATCAATATAATTCTCAAATGTTTTCTTTTCAGAGCCCAAGGTGATGAAAAATAGATTCATTTACTCTATTACTTCTTATAATTGTGGCTCCAAGAAATTTTTCCCCTAATTTTGAAGCCACAAGAAGACTTTATGTGTCTCTAAAACTGCTGTTGGTTTTCATACCACAATACTCAAGGGCATATCTCTCCTTCAGGCTGCTATTGTTTGCAATCTGGAGATAAAGGCACACTTGATAAAACTCTTAATGATGTTAATATTAATACTTTGGTGGAATACTTTATCCTCTAGTAATAGCTTTAAAGAGTTTGTTGAGATTTTGTCATCTCATACATTTTAATAGAAAATTAGGTTTGTGATTAACAAGAAAAATATATCTATCTGTTACTTTATTTTACTTACAGTGTCATATAACGGCTGCCAGTGGAATAATGTATACCTTGCACCATATGTAGCTGAGCACTCATGGTGAATACTTGATGCTCCAGACAGCAAGCGAGACACAAACTAATGATAAGCATTAGCATAGGCCATGCTGTTCCGTGTCAGTCCCTTGGGAAGCTCTGCATGCAGGTAACCTGCTCTTAGGGCAGGATAGGAGGCACTTCAGTCTGAAGGAGTGGAAGTTCCCAATCTCATAGGTAACACAGCTGCTCCAATACACCCTTTGCAGAGAGAAGGTCCTCTTCTTGTTTGTAAGCCAGCAGCCCTATGTAGGCTCTGGAGCTAAGCCATAGTTTGTCCCTCTCTGCTCCTTTGGAAAGTTTTTATGGTCAATGAACTAGGAACGGCAGCTTGAGAGCACTGAACTGCAAGGACATGGCAAGGAGGGCACATGAGTTCCTGGCTGTGGAAGTCTTTGTTAGCTGGAAACATCACTGAAACTGAGTTGCTGAAGCCATTCAGTGCCCCCATGGAAGTAAATTCAGGTTAGTCCCAGAGCAGTGAGATCCTACACTGGCTTCAGTTCCTGAGAGGCTTAGGCTTCAGAGCATGCAGAACAGTATGACATCTGAATCATTGCAGTGTTCTCCACTCTTGCAAAGGAAGAAGCCTGGGGCTGCTCAGTGCTTAGGGTCATGCCTTTACTGCTGCATGTCTAGCTGTCATGATGCACACTCCAATGACTCCTTTGGCTCCAGTTTCTAATGCACTTTTGGGCCATATTTTCATGGATATCTTGAGTCTCAGCCAAATCAGCTGTCCTCTGGGTTTTAGGTTCAGGTAGTCATAGCCACATTTCATTATGCTGCCTGCTTTAGAGAATACTGATGGCATTAGCTATTAAATCTGCAGCCAGTTCTTCACCAAGCATACAAGCAGTCTAAAACGAAAGCTTCACTAAAAGAGACTTAAGCCTCTACATGAGGAGCCTTTCTATGGACTTTGGTGCTGCTCACTAACAGAATTTCTTAAGAAATATGGAAGCAGACCTGCTTGAGGGAAATCTTACCTGGACACAGTCAATGGTACCAGTGCTATTTCTCTCTAACAGAAAGGAGGCAGCATTTGCTAAATTAGCCAGATTTACTTGCATATAGGAGAGCAGGGGACCAGCCTCCTGTCCCCTTGGTGGAAGGCAATGTAGCTCTGCCCGGCATGGGGCTGCATCACAGCCATGTCAGCGACATCACTATCCTTCCACGGGTCAATCGCTTCAGATGCTATTGCATTCCCAGCTGCATAATTTATTGTGGCTGCCACATGAGGGCTAGTGAAGACAGCCAGAATGAAGTGCTGTGCCAGTAACAGCCTTGGTAAATTAAGTAGTGATGGGCCTGAGCGGTAAGATTTTGATACAGATCTGAATTTTGAACAGCTCGAGTTCAAGGGAGCTGGGATCCTGGATTTGGGCACTGTCCCATTTAGAATTACAGCAAATGAACCCATCACCATTTTGAACCCAATGTTTCACACTGTGATAGTGGCAGTGGGAACACTTGATCAGCTGCTGTCAGTCAGAGCAATAAATTGGCCGGCTTTGTGTCAGCTGATGAAAATGCTGCGGGAAAAAGTGCAGGCTTTAAATGTCCTTTGGTCTTTTACTCTCAGGCCAAAATACAAAAGATCTTCATAATAATACAAATAAGAATGAATTCCCCAGATTCCCCTCTCTTTCAAGCTGGTAAAACAATCATCTTCTCTTCCTGCAATGCTCATCAGAGCTCAGTTCTTTGTGTCGCAGCCAAGTATAGCAAAGCCACTGCAAATCAGGGAAATAAACATTCTTTTCTTGCTTGTCATTTGAGGTTATCTTAACCTGATTCTAACTGAATGCCACTTTGTAGGGCCTTACTACACAGCTCAAATATTTCTTCACCTGAAGGAATTTACCTCTGCCTGAAAAACTTCTCAAAGAGGAAGAAGATTTTGTCCCTCAAATAAAGAAGGATTTTAAGCTTGATACTAGACAGTGTGCGGGTTTCATGCTTCATAATGGGCTTTCATTGAATCAGGATAGCACTTTAAACCTGTTAGAGGTGGTGTAATGTGTTGATGAAAGATAATCTTGCTTGGAATTCCTTAAAAAGACCTAATGACTCTTGGGGAAACCAGTAGGGCTGACTGTGCTTGTAGTTCAGCAGTATATAGTTCAGTCTGTATAAGCTTTTGGGCTGTACTGAGCACATCTTTTTATTTTTGAGGTGCATCATCCAATGTGTAACTTCCAGGTGACACTTAAATTATACATTTAGCGTGAGAATAAAGCTTCATTATGAAAGTCAGTGTATATTGTTTACCCTGCAGGAAATGCAGAGAAACTCTGTCAGGGAGTGTGGAGCAGCAGGAGCTCTTCAACTTGCTTTAAGAAAATATGATATAGAATACTTAGTAGCCTTCTTTTATGTAATGCAGAGTTGGACTATTATTTCCACTAGTCTTGACAATCTCAAGTATTAACAGTCTCCTTGGCCCATGTTATATGTCCTATAGTTATGTGTATGTGTAATAAAAATATAGACCTAGCAAAACCAAGTGATTTCCTGCTGAATGCCTGGTACTCATGACACTAACTTTTTTCTTTCTCTTTCTGTTGCCTCAGGATTAATTAATACTATTTTCTATATCTCTATGGTCAAATAAAATATTTATCAGCTCTTTTATTGTTTGATTTTGCTATTCTGGATGTAATTGTAATTCCTGGGATTTTTTTTCTTTTTTTTTTCGATTTTCCTTTCAGCATCATTTCTCTTCCAGATAGTTCACCTTGCCCACTGTAACCGTGGTATCAAAGATAATATACTTTCTGAAAGACCCCTTAAGTCCTTTCTTCTATGAATAATCCTAATTGCCTAAACAGCCCATATGGCTTCCATGAGGTTACTTATTTAACTAATGGGTTTTCTCTTGCCTTACTGTCTCTTTCAATCTATCTGGTAATCCGAGGTTATACACGACCACAATTACTTTGTTAATTTGTTTTAGTGATTCAAAAAGAAAAAAAAAATAATGAATTATTCTTCTTTGCTTACCTTGTAAGGCTATAACTCTTTGACAATTCAAAATTCTAATGGAAAGCTCTAGCAAAATTTTGAAGTATTTTCATCTTCTTGGCTCTTCTGAGTAGTATCTTTAAACTCCATTTTCCCTGTTATAAATCTACTGGATTTACCCAATGCGTATGCATGACAGTAAGTCTGACAATATCAGGCTACAAATATGATTTAGTAAATGTGGTTCTTCTGAGGAGGGTATTTCCTTCTTGACAGTACCATCATATATTGTGGTCCTTTGCTGTCCTACAGTGCCTTTTAAGCAGTTGCCTTTTTTCAGTCTCAGGAGAACTTTTCAAGTGTGACGAGGTGATAATCTATAATAGGATTTCTGCCTACAGAGTACTCACAGGGTTTTGAAGCTAATAACTTTAACTAAAAATATTAAGAATTCTTGAAGGAAGCATGCCCAAAGAAAGTAATCTCAGTTCTGATATACAACAATAGATCACCAACTTAAAGGCTAACTGATGAGTGCAGATGTTCAGGGATCTTGGCTAATTACATCAAAAGCTGGCAACCACTGGATTCTAAGTACCATATGTTGTTTCTCAAAAGTAAGTGATGCTGCTCCTGTCCAAGAGGCTGCCACCACTGTCAAGAAGCTAATAAAAGAGTTTGGGGTCTCAGTGGATCTGTACTGGAGCCAACGATGTAACTTTGAAGCTGCCACTTTACAGATATAGCCTAATGTTTGTCTGCTTGAGACCTTGACAGTAGCACTCCAGATCTGAGTGTGAGAACTGTTGTCTTTTCCTCTTGAGAACAATCTTGCTTGCTAGTATTTGATGGGAAATTTGGTAGGGAAATAGAGTGTCTGTGATAACGTTAAAATGTTACATCATTACAGGCATTCTGCAGATACTTTAACAGTCCACTGTTTGTTCTGTGAATCGTATCACCAATCAAACGTTGGAAGAGTTGTATCTGTTTATGCCATTGTTCATGATTATTTGATATTTAAGTCTTCCTGTAGCAGCAGGGAGTGGATTGGCTCTGTTGAGCTCTGTACTGTTAGCTGTGCCTTTCTGCAGGCAGGACTTGTTTCTCCATGTAGTTCTAAACAGTGGTACCTGTCCCACTGCATGGTCATGGTTGCAGCTCCTACACAGAGTAATTTTCTGTCTTCTCCAGGGGTGAAGGTTTCCCCAGACACTGGGGTGGCTTGTCTCAGCGAAGGAGCTAGACAGATGGGGCAGATAGTGTGAGATGGAGCACTGAGCTGGCAGGACAATGTAGATATGTCCATGTTGGCTGAGTTCCCTTTTCTTTCAGTAATTCTTGGAATGGTCCTCTGGAGACCTCTGCAAACAGAGGCTTGTGGAAATGAACTACGAAGGAAAGAACACATTCTAGTAGTTTTATATTAATTTTTTTTCTAGTAGCCCAGTTGCAATGATCTATATTTTGGAAGAACATTTGTGCAAGAAAAATTCAGTATTTGATATAAAACTGTGTCTGTTTTTGTTGTTGGCTGGAAGTTCTGCTTATGCATACTCACCATTTCTGTCTCTTATTTCAAAAGCTGATTACAGAAATGAAACACCTAGCAACTGTAGTGAAAAAAACATAGAAGGGGGAAAAAAGTGAGTTCTGAGGCCTCTGAAGTTTCAGTTCCTAAACACGAGACTTTATCTTTTGTTTTATTACTCTAAAAGGTAACTAGACCATCAATTTGAATAATGCAATCATCATGAAATGCAATGTTAAACATTGATTTTTTTTAAGAGTACATTCTGTGCAGTTTTAATGATACATTATTTTCTCTAAATTTCAAATGTGTCAGCTGATTTATGAAGGAAATACTTTCCTTGAAATAGATCTAAATAGAGGAGAAAGAAACAAAAAAAAGGAGCTTAGCCAAGACCAGACATTGTAGAAGTAACTATATTTCAAGTAAGAGGAGCTCTAAAAGGACAACACCAAAAGTTACCTTAATAAACACAGTCACAAAGTTTCAATGAAACAATGTGGAATTTAGTTCTTCTGAAGGCAAACTGTTTACTAGTTATAAATTATAGTAATTTCTAGCTCATAATACCTCACATAGCAATTGCTATCAAGAAAATCTTCATTTAGAGTGAGAGATTCCCCATAAGGTGTGCTGCAGCACTTGCTACACTTGCATCTTCCTGAAATTGCTTATAACTGTGGCACTTACCATCCTGCTGTTTACTCACTTTTAAGATTAAGAAATTATTCATTGTTTAATACAGCATGTAATGCCTCCCCTAGAAAACACCTCCTCTGTGCAAACATACCATGTATTTATTATGAATGAAACTCATTAATAAGTAGTGCAATCAATATTTGAGCTCTCACAAATATCAAATGCTAGAGGTTGTTGCTTGGCTGTGATTCATCTTAATGTCAGGATTTGGAGAACAGGTTGTACTTCAGCAGAGGTATCAATTTCTGTAAGTCAGAATCAGAAGTCGTGTCACCTGTTTTGCCATCTATCTACTAAATCTTTCAACTGTCTCTTAACATACATGCACAAATGCTGCAGTCACTAGTTATGGCTGCAACACCTGCTGGCTTCACTTTTCCAGTTTTTCCAACCACTACATTTTTAGCTCATGCCAGGGAGGTCTTCTACAAATGACTCCTCATTCGATCACTTTCTACTCAAATTGGTTTCTTTATTCTTAACCAGACTCTCATTGCTGTCCATACTTCATCACATGTGAGACACTCATCCAAGTCCCCAAAACTTGGAACAAGTTGAAAATGTAGGTGGGACTGGTGGTTTGGTTTTTTGTTTTTGTTTTTTTTTTTCAAATTTTCAGTGTAAACCTCTGTGTATTCTTTTGTTGGCTGTTTTTCTTGCTCTATTTTTCTATTGTCATGTGTGAACACTGCCCTGTACATCCAGACAAATTTTGGGGCTGTTAAGCAGTAAAATGTCTATATAATCCTAAGCATTGGTACAAGTTTCATGGCTCATTTTCTGCTATAGATATATAAACCCTCACTCCTCCCTGGTTTTTTTCTTATTTAAGTAGATAAGAAGCATGTTTGCGTGGCAGTTCAATACAGCCTGTATAAATCAATGTCACTCCACCCAAACAAGAAGAACTACAGTGATTTACACCAGCTGAGGCACCAGCTGAAAATGGTTGTAAATTTTGTGATGATTTTTGACTTCACACTTCCTCCTTTTTCAAGGATATGGGTGATGAGATCTCTCATGTAGACCATAGATAAGTGCATTGTGCCCTTCCTTTTGAGAAGCTATGTGAGTTTGTGCTACATGTAACTCCTAAAGGTGTTTTTTAACTGTCCTTGATTGTTCCTCTACTACATCAGCAGTTTAAGCATAGCTCTGAAGAGACATGGTTTTCTCACTCTGACTCTTTCCATGCTTCTTTTTTTTTTTTCTAATACTGATATTCTTGATACATGACATGCTAATCAAATAAACTCTACTCCAAGCAGTGCATAGTTGAACTTAATTTTTAAGGAAGAATATTTTTCTCTCTTTAGTATCACTGAAAGCTTCTACATAGAAAAAAAGAACAGTTATCTGCTGAACTATATCAGTGTCCTCTGATATAGCCATCTTTAAAGCACTCCTTTGGGTAATAGTACTAATTAAATCCTACAATGCTTATTCAGTCTTCTGTCCATAAAAACTCCCACTGATGGGATCTGAGAGTCCTCTGAAAAGCAGGGCTAACTTTATTTACGTGTATAGATATGGATTCAAATGCCTAACATTACACAATCTGCTGGAAAATGTTGGACTCCGTGCTCAAGAACCACAAAATAAGAGACTTTAGAGATGGGCTGACAATCAAATAAGGTCTTAGCCTCCTACCATTATAAAGATACACAGTAAACTACAGTCTGCGCTGCTGGGTAGAATTTCTTTCTTTCAAGGAAATAAAAAAAGAGAAAGAAAGAAAGAAAGAAAAAGCATTGAAATAATAGAAAAGGAAGTCAATAGTGGTGATTCCACAGTACAGAAGGAATTTGTGGAACATGAGTTCAACGTAATGCACAATTACAATAATAAAGTATGTCAACTATTCATACATAATGCTCTGTTCTGAAACATTTGTAACTGTTCTAGAGAAAAGCCCTACACAAAGCCATCAATACTAGAAAAAGTGGTTTATGGAAACACTGCTTTGATGGGGAAAAAAAAACAACACAGAAAATAACAACTGTACAGTAGTATAAGCTGCTCCTATTTCATATGGGTAAGTCCTGAAAATTTTGCAGTTGGGTGAATGGCACGTGACAGAGTCATGATTCGTCTATTAGCTGTGATTTGATATCTAATGTCCTGTTCTATTTCTGTAATTCGAGCAATGGATTTTTTTTTTCCTTACTGAATTAGATCTTGTTAGGAAAGGATTTGTAATCTACCTGCATATTTCCAGATTTTATAGGTGATTCCCACATTCTCCATTATTTTTTACCTGCCAAGTTATCATGAATGTGACCTTTAAAATGTCTTGACAATTTCACTTGACCTTGCCAGACCCTAGAACCTCTGTTTTTGAAAGTCTGATGGAAAATCAGTGGCACTGTGACTCCTAAGACACAGATTTTCAAAGCTGCCTGTTTACATTTTGATGATGTGGATTTCTGAGTCCTGAATGTTAAGCATCTAAATCCCTTTGGCCTTGCAAAGCTAAGAGGACTGAAGAGAAATGGAGATGGTTGCTGTATAGCACTTGGAAGAATATCAGGTAGTTTATTTTTGCCTGTTCATCCAGCTGCTCAGCCATTTACCATCCTAATAAGTCTAAGTAGGCAACCTTCTGTTTCCCTAAGGAGTCTAGATTGCCTGTGGCTACGTGGATTGGTCTCTAATAGGCAAAATATCCTATATGCAGAGGAGGTCGTGCTGGTGCACTGACATTTGCTCAGGGAGAGGAATTTGCCATCTCTGGCCATCTCTTCAGCTCTTTTGCAGGCCATTTCTGTCCCTTTTGCGAAGACTGTGGGTCTCACTTGTAACACCCCAACCACCCACAGAAGTAAGCCTCTCCCCTCTGCAGGTGTGTGGGCACTGAGATGTGGGAACTCTGCACCCCAATGTGGGATTGGGGCTGACGCAGCTCAGGCATCGCCCCAGAAAGCTGCTTGGCATGCAGTGTGCCTGCTGTGCTTGGCAGCTTGGCATTTTGTGGCTAATCAGCATGTGCTGGAGCACAGACAGCACAGTTTAGAGTGGAACTGACCCCCAAATGTCCCTTTGTGGAAATAAACAGGGGTCAGACTAAAGGAAATCTCAACAATAGAAGTGGCTAGGCTGGAAACTCTCTTTAGCGTTGCTCTTGGCTCCAGGTGGCCTTTAGCACTACCAAGGCCAGCTGGGAGACTCCCTAAAGAGGAAGACAAGACCAGATTTGAACCCCCTCGGCAGCCATGTCACCCCTGCCCACAGCCCCTCTGGGCTAGCTGGTGGGCTGACAAATCTATGGGATAAACCTCAGCCTGACACAGCTTCATATCTGGGAACAGCAGACGTTTACTTGATGTCAGCTATATCATTTTGATATTAATATCTCCAGCAATTAGTGCTTTAACAACTCAGTCATGAACTGCAGTTTCAAACTGATCTTAACAACCAGAGCACACTGTCACTGGGAAATGAAAGCAAGTTTTTAGACAGCAATACTTTAATGAATGGGAGAGAGAAACAGACTGTACCTGCTTGTACACACTGCCGAGTACTTTGTTTCATGTTTTCTTTAAAACAAGAATTTTTTTGCATTTTCCTTTTTCTTAGAAGAAGATCAATTTTTCTGTCTGAAGGAGAGAAACTCTCAGGCTTGTAATTCCCTCAAACAGGCAGTGAGCTTGCAAAGCAATTATGGGCTTCCATGGATTAGGATAAATAACCTCTCTGAACTACACTGTTGCTACATAGAAACCCAAAGTATATCCTACAGCAATCTCTGCTGTGTTTTAGTCTAGCTTGAACCTGCCAAAGACTAACTCGATGCATGACTTTGTCATAAGCTTAGCAGTAAGTAGACATATTTACGAGATTTCCAAACAACCAAAGCAATGCTTGCTCTGCCTCACTCCTAAGGCACAAAGAATCTCAGTGGTGATGTATTTTTTCCTGGAAGGGAGACCAAGAAGGCATTATTTTAGTGTGATGATATGTTCTCACAAACACATGGAAGGAGGTAGACTTGTGTCCAAGGATAGTGGGACACTGATGAGAGCAAAGAAGAGGACATGAAGAATTCCTTCCCAATTAAATTATGAAGGAATTATAGGAAAACAAAAAGCAGTCTGAATATTTCCTGGAAGATGCCAGGGTATGTGGACTGAAGGTCCACTTTGATCTTAGTGATGGATGGATGGATATCCAGATGTCATATCCATGATTCCTCTTTATCCATGCACCCATCGTGACATTGCATTTATTCCCTGGCATGGAAAGAGATATGCCAGTATCTTCTTTTAAGCACGGAAAGAGATGTGTCAGTGTCTTCTTTCAGGCCTTTGAGAGCTCTGTGTGGTAGAAGTAGGATGAAGGAGATCCTGTGTATCTGTAGTCTTCAGGGGCTCTTGACCTTCAGACAGTGAAAAAAGAGTGTGGGAATTAAAGAAAGCAGAGGATAGGGAGCAACAGAGTTCTCCTTTATGCACAGCTTTTCTGCAAGGATCAGGCTCCAGCCATGGTCAGGGGCCGCTGAGGATGTGTGGGAATCCCACTACCAGATCAGTGTGCTTCATCTGAGCCCTCGACCACTTACCATCATTAAAGAAACCACAGTCTTTTAAATGAGACATGACTTAGCCATTACTTTCTGGTTATGTTCCAAATGAGTAATCATATTTTACACAGGTTACACACTCTTCAGGGAGAGCTTTTGATCTATACTTAGGTTACTCACTATTAATAATGGGGACCTTTGCAGAAGTAGGTGATAGCTAATTAACATTCTTCCCAGGACCTTCTGTGTTTAGATATTTTGTTGATAATGCTGTCTTCTGGTACAAGTGCTCAGAAATAAAACTCTAATATAATCGGCAAATTAGCTGCAGAATAATAAGCTTCATTACAGCTAGCCAGCTACTCCAGCCTTCTGCTTTTATCAATGAATTAAAAGCTCTTCATCTGCAGTTATTACTGTAACATGACACGGCAGCAATGCTGAACAGTTGAGAAGGCGATTTTGCTATGATAAGCATGGTCCCCCACAGACTCTGTGGTTCTGTAGCATGCATCCCTAGCCATGGGATTGTTCTCCATAATCAAAGATTTCATTTAAAAATAAAACTGCATTACATCCAGTGTGCCTGTAAAGGCAGCTTTTAAAATAGTCCTCCAGTGTAGGACAGCGTCAGGATGTCAGTCTGAGTCTGCAGGCAGACAGGAAATTGTCAAGTCTAATTCAGTCGCTGCAATCCTCCATGTATTTGGTGCAGGGGACAATGAGAAAGTGTTCAGACCCTGCACAAGAAGAAACCGTAAGAGTTAACATTTAGAAAAGTCCTAATTTCTCTCTGGATTCCCCCGTGGCTCTGTGTGGAGCATGGGATTTTCCCTGTTGTCAATGTCCTTTTCTGATATATTTGTTCTATGTAAAGATTGTAACTTTTAAACTTTCTCCTTTCTGGGATCTAAATATCTTCATACTCACACTTTCTTTCTGTGATATATTTCTCACGATGTTTGCTAGAAAATTAGGGATGGTATGACTAAATAAATGTATGATGTAAAACAGCTTGAAAAAGATTTTGCAAAGCAATTTGAAAGTAGTCATCAGCTCAAAATCTGATTGGAAAACCCTACTGATTTCAGCAGAAGTTACCTCAGGCCTCTGTCTCCCAGATACCTGACTACAACTTTGCTCATTTTGAAAGGGATCTTGTCATTCCTTGGCTTTGGCAATAGCCAAAACCTGTCTTCTCCAGGTGGAAAGTCCTTTGAATGATGGTCACCAGACACAAGGACAACAGGGCCTGTGGGAGTGCTGGCAGACTGGATGTCTTGCATGCTTGATGCCCAGACCTGGGAAACTCTATTTAAAACAAGGAATCCTCTATTGAAAGCAAGGAGTCTGCAGAAACTTCTACTACAGTTCTCCTACAGAAAGTCCTCCTGCATTTCTCCTCCTCTGGGCAATGGCAGCAGTGACATGGCATTGTGCTGGCTCTTTTGAAGGTTGAGAACTGCTGCAAGAAGTAGAAGGAGAAGATAAGCCCATAAAAAGGCAAGAGAGATATTTTTATGTCAAGGCTGGACTCTGGTCACTCTCCACTGAAATTGTTCTCAGGTTTGAAAACAAATGATCATTAAGTAGTGTAATAGCCCACAAAACCTTTTTTTTTTTTTTTCTGAGGAGGAATTTCTCTTACAAACCTCATTGTCCCACACTGTCTTAAATAAATCTACTAACAGTATTTTAGTTAGTCTTCTCCCCTGCCTTTCTTAAACTCTATTGAAAGTGTTCCTGTATGGTACATTAGCTGAGGAACTGGAAGAAGACTGTGTTAGCTAAGTAATGCTAATACTTCCTGCTGGGAGAAACAAAGAGTTGATATGACAGTACAAATGAATAACCATCAAATACTCTTACGATTGCATTGCAGTTCAGGAAAAGTTAAGTGCACTCATATGTTACAAATTTCAAACTGTGAAAAGTCCATCCTTTCAACATCTAGAAAGTCCTCTTCATTTTTGGAAGTTTCTAGCCCCTAAGCTGCTTTCTGCAAGGATAAGCACATTCACTGACTGCACCCTGTGGAGTCAAGGACATGGAAGACTTTTACAAAGACCCTAAATCTTTTTTTAAATGAAAAACCTGAAAGCAATATGAGCTTTAGTCTCAGTGGCTTTTGAATGCTTGAGACAGCACTACACAGTTCAGTATCTGGAAAAGAATAGCTGCTCTTCTCTTTTCTGGTTTTCTACCTGAAAATTTATTTCTGAAATAAATGCCTTTGCTGAGCTTGATTTTGCATGTGTGAGAAAAGCATCATTTTCCAAGAAAAAGTTCAACTGCTGTGCAAGAATGCTCAAAGAAAATGCTTATTTTTTATTCTTAGTTTGCATGAAATACTGGTCCAAAGTGAAATACAATTTTGAATTTCTTCCACTTTCCCTGGGAAGACAACACCTTTTTAATACGACAATTGCTTTTCCATGCAATTGTTTTTTTCTTAAGAAAATGAAGGTATGGGCGTTTTGTTGTGTTTTGTTTTAATCAGTTTTAATAATGATTAATACCAGACATCACTTTATACTGAGCCTTTATTGGCACATGCCATGGATAGCACATATATGTTGGCTCCAAAAATAACCAATGCAATCCAGGTAACATTAGCCTTTGCAGGTGCTGATGGAAGGTAGGACTCGAAGCCTTCTGCTTTTCAAACAGCTCACCTGCTCATTGCCAAGGAGCTGGTGCAGAGAGGGGGTCTGGTGTCGCCAACTAGCCAAACTTCTCCTCAGATGACATGCCAGCACTTGTGGGCCTCCAGGTTTTCAGTGGCCTTCCTGGTCACTGACATCCTGCGCTGGACAAAGGCCAACTATTTTCATCCAGCCAGGGCAATAGTTTTCCAAGGGATGGTCTATCCAAGAGCCAGTTAATATCTACCGTATTAACTCCTTCAAGGATTTTTCAGTCAGTTTCATTGGGGCTGAGCATTTGATTTCTGTTGCACATTCGTCTCTGTGTAAAGATGAGGCAGGACTGTTTCTGCGCCAAGGAGAGGCCCATCATTGCAGGAGACAAGAGAACAAACATTCTCACAGTATAATCAATCTTATAGAGCAGATGGATACAGTAATTAGAGCAAAAACAATTTTGCCAAGAATATTAACATTTCAACAGTTTATCAGAAAGGGGGTGTTGACACCGGTCAATAATTTTCTGATTATTGCAAAAACATCTTAAGTTGTTGACTATTTTGTGCAAAATAGGACAGACTAATTTTGGCCTCCTGACCTTGTTTACAGCAATGGAAGGTAGCATTGCCACCGAAATATTTTTTTTTATATACGACAAACAAACAAACATGTGTTTTCCTATGTTTTGAAGGTATCGTGGGCCATAAAGATGTACAGGGTTTCCAAAGAGCATGTTTATTTATATTTTACTCAGTCTCATGATACTTGGGTGCATGTTGCAAAAAAATTAAACAACTGTTGCCAACACAAGTCAAGCCTACCCATTCCTCCCCCTTTTCCCATCCGTAGATGAGATAAGCATCGTGCTTATGAGTACATAAAAAAGAATGATAATAAAAAAGAACTTAGAAGAATCAAAGTCCATCAAAGTTTAAAAAGCTCCTTTCACTGGGGAGGAAGTAAATTCCACCATTTGGTTTCTACCAGCAGAGCGAAAAAAATGGCAAATCTTTGCGAGCTGTAGGAAGAAATACTGGAATAAAATTAGTATAGATGAGGGATGGGACATTTTACTGCCATTAGTGCACATTTCAGTCATCTATTTGTCTTTTATGTCCTTTTTTTTTCCTCTTCGATTCATTGTTTGATTCTTTTTTTTTTTTTTTCCTGAATCAAGCCAGTCCTTCCCATTCTCACACTTTCTCCCCTGTGCTGTTCCTCACTTGCCTGATGCTATTCTTCTAGTGGCATTTCAGTGGTGAGGTATTGGCAACCTTTTACACAGCCCCAGCAGACTGGATCGTTAAGCTGTGCTGAAGGACTCTGATCTGCCCCCCGGAAGGGATTTCTCCACCAAGTAGCAAGGCGTTGTGATATAGCTGTTGATTACAAGGCTGGATGTGAACATTTGAGAGAAATCAGCACAAATCCCCCGGAACAATTTCCTGCCACTATAGGCAGCCCTATAGCTCACATTTGGGTGCCGTGAAAGAGCTGTGGGCATTGATATGAATTCTTTTAGTGTCTTGCATATCTTTAGTGAATCACATGAGTCAGGCTCTGGCAAAGCCCAGGAAGGAGAAATGAGCAGAAGGAGAGAATTTCCTTGATGTCAGGAATGCCCTCCAGCCTACCTCTGAAACCCCAGCGCTGAAAAAGTGCATAAAAGACACGAACAGGCAGAAAAATGCTGTTACAGCTGCTCATGTTGTATGTTGCATACAACTTCTTCTTACTAGCAGCAGTAACATTTTGCTGCTATAACTTCGTAACCCTAAACCATGGTGGTACAGACAATGTGACACTGATGAGCAGTGTTTGCAGCAAAACCAGAGATGTGTATAAGGCCAATTCCTACTGTAAGCCAGAGCAACACAATGACTGTCAAGTTTTGCTTGATGGCCTGTGACTTCTGTGGGGCCACTGCAGAACTGAGGGCTCAGGTGGATAAGCTAATGCGTTGGCCAGACTATTTTTTCCCCAAACACAATATTATCCTTGGGAAGTAAGATGAAGATGTACAGTCAAGTGGGCATGAATATGTGTTAGAGAAGGTGAAGTTTGATATCCAATTGCTTGATCCTCCTCAGCAGAATTATTTATTACATGTGGCATGTTTACCTCTTTTCTTTTGTTTCTATTTTGGTGAAGCTGTGCACAAAGGCAGTCAACTAAGTTCAGGAGATGGTTTTGAAAGACCCTGACGTAGACTTTTGCTCAGCAGACAATTTGGAATCCAGGAGCTCTATGATCCCAAGTCTTTGACTGCTCCAGGTGTCTTCAGGTTGTAGGAATATCTGCCCCAACACCTCTTTAACAACAAACTGAGGTGTGAAAGCTGACATGAAGAAAAAGCCCTCCTGTCCTTTATTTTGCCTCTTATTTGCTGGCTGTAAAGTAAAATAAAGCTGTGCCAGGCTGCTCCACACCATGACCACACTGGGTGGGGCTCCTGTGGCATTTCACCTCCTTTCATACAGCAGCAGTGAGTTAAACTTTTATACTATAGTGTCTAGAAAAGAAAGTAGCGTTTTCCCCTCACCCTAGCAAAGTAGCCAGAGATCATCAGAAAAGCAGCACAGCAGCTGCTGTAGAAAAGGGGCAGCTGCTACTCAGAGCTCTTGCAGCTGCTCCATGCTGGACCCAGTGGGTTAAAAGTCTGGACCTAAAAGACCTTGTGAGAATAATTGTCCCATCTACTAGCTGTCTGGCAGTGGTTGTGATCAACAGCTAACATATTGATTAAATAGGGGAGACAATGGGTAAGCAGATAGACTGATATTTGCAAAAGGAATAACAAATGAAAAAGAAGCTAATTCACTGCTAGTCTGCCCCTTTGAATCTTTAAAGGTCAGGAGTGTGGCTCAAAGATCAAGTAGTTCAAGAAGTGACAAGAGAATAAATGCCCTGAAGGGTCTGAAACTGCCTGAGTTTTGGCCTTCAAAGTTTTTGCAAAGCATCTCCCAAAAGGAGGTGGAAAGGAAGAGGGCAATCTGAAGCCAAGCCCTAGGGCAGATGATGGCAGATGCTGCATGCTGGAGCAGTGCTCTGTGGGACGTGATGCCAGCCCGAGGGTCTGCCTGCACAGGAATGATACATTGGATTAGACTATTCACCCTGGCTTCAGGAATGAGCTGTATCAAATATGAAATGCAATCACATTGCTTTGATCTGCTTTCCCACGGTGCTTTTTTTTTTGGTTTTTTTTTGTCCAAAAGTGAGCTTGCAAGTGGTGTTGTGCCCATGTGCTACAGGATGCCATTCAGAGGTAATCTCCTGTAAAGTGACCATCTCTCTCAGCTCGTGGCTTCCAAGAGGGTGTTGCAGAAAGCCCAGAGATAACTGGAGGAGATCTGGGATGAAACCAATACATTCCCATGATTTTTCTTCTAGCCATCCTATAATGCACTCTAAAAAGCTTGGGAACAATGTCTCACGAGGGAATTATGCAAATATATACCTCTTTGTTATTTTTTTCCCAACCATCCTGGAAGCTCTCACTTATCTTTACCCCGTGTGAAACTTTCCAGTGGGCTTTTGAAGAAGAGAAAGGAACAGGTCAGCTAAACCTGAATGAAAGTGGGATGTGCACACAGGAGGCTGAAAGAAAGATGGTATCACGAGATAAAAAAATGTCCCAGTCTTTCAGGTGAACGGGGTCAAAGTAACCTTACTTTACTCTTGCTGCAGTTAGATCATAGTTGTGAATAGTGACTGCACTGGTATTGTGGCAATGACCAAAATGATTTATGTACAAAATTTGTATTCTGGTGTTTGTGGAAGGAATGTTTTATAAATAGGAGGTGACCTACTCCTCAATGAAATTACTCAGACTGATTGTTTTAAAAATTGATTACAAACAAAATAGAAAATGAAGCACATGAGCTGCACTTAGCACACTGGACTAAGAACACACTGCAAATTTCAGCCCACTCAGGTTCATCTCATTTGTGACTGTGGAGGACTCAAAGCAACCATGTCCCTGCTGGCTGCTGGACAATGTTTACATAGATATTATCACCAGGTCACAGAAGAAAAACAGTACATCATAATCTTCATACATTGACTAGCATTACAGTGTGGAAAGCAAACCTTGGCCTCTTTAAAAGAAGATCAGATCCACATTTGCTTTCACAAATACTTTAAACATTTTTTAAAGCCATTCTTGTTCTCATTATGAAGGGATGTGCATGGCAGTGTGCAGAAAACAGCTCCCTTTTGCTGGTTTTTAATCCTGCTGGTTGACACTATCAAACATTGCCTCTAGTTGTGTTGCAAGAAATTTTGGATTTTCTTTCTGTATTCCTCTTGCATGTACCACTTATGATTTTGCAGGTAATTGTTAATTGTTGCATTACTTTTTTGCAAGCCTCTTCTGTTTAATTTTTCCTCTGAAACAGCTCCCATACTGTGTTCACTCTTTCTGCATTTCTGCAGGATGTTCAGTACGTGAATAAAAAAAATGTTCCTCACTTTGTTCTTCCTGATGCCTAACTCAGCTCTCCTTCAATTTAAACTAGTCTTGCAATTCTCCAGTCATCTCTATGTATAAGTCTTTATCTAAATATTTCTTCTCACCTTTCTTCCTTTTCTGTCTCTTTCAGTCTCTCAGCTGATATGAAATCCTTATTAGGCTGAGAATATAGCATTTTGCCTACTAAGGCAAGCCAACACCACCACCTGCACTTATTTTGCAGTCCAAGCTGTCATACTGGTAATGATAAAGAATAACTTTTCCTACACTTGTGAAAGGACATCCTCATATACCTTTCCCTGCCATGCTTTGCTCTAAGTTAAGTTGTTTTCTAAAACACTTTCCCCAGGTAAAAGTTTTGACTGCAGATGAAAGGCTGTGTCTAGTTTGAAGATGGGAGAATAAAGAAGAGTTAAGCCGTCTGGGGGCATGCAACATATAGGAGAGCCCCCTCAAGATGGATCAAGAGAGGCTGCACAGCTGGGCAGTGCTGGTAGTTATCAGGACAGAGTCCTGCTTTAATGTGAATGTGGAAGAGCAACATCTGCAAAGCTACTCCTGCAAAGATTGTTTATTTTGTAATGTGAATATCAGAGTGCTCTTTGCTTTAAATTCTGTTCTAGGAGACAGTCCCCTGCAAAGTCAGTAGGATTCCGTATTAATTTTTCTGGCCCAGACAGTTTAAAATTGTTGCAACTGATGCTTTAAGACAACTATAGCGTTATGAAATCTCTCTCTGAAGCCTCTTGGGGCAACTTACTTGCTCTGAAACTTCAGATCTGTGTGTGCTTATGTAACTCTATGTGCCTCCACAGGTCATTTTTTTTCCATTCCCTTGCACTATGATAAACATCTGGGCCATAAAACACATTTGATTTTTAAATTTCACTCCTGTGGCACATCTGCTCTGTGGAGGAGCTCAGCTCTGTAGGAGACAGCTCAGAAAAGTAGATTTGAAGCTGTAAACATACTGCTTGGGGTTGGATATAATCCTGGAGAAAAATGAGAGGGTTTACAATCTGGGTGTTGCTTTAGCACATTGTGTGGTTAAGCAAGTAATCTGGAAAGAGAGTGCTAACTGCATCTGCCATGGTAGCTGTCAGGCTGCAGCTGATGAAAGGAATCCTGCATGTCCTACACACAGGGACACTACCAGAGGACAAAGTCTTAGGGGACCTCTTTTGCCACATACAGTGGAGGAGTCTTTTGTATTGCTCTAGACATTGCCTGCTAAGGTAAATCCCATAATTGGAGACCATTGTACATTTCAGGACAGGAGCATTTTCCATGGAATCTTGGCCAGTACCTTGAAGTATTTCTGGGTATCAATGTAGCAGGCTTGCAAGAAGAACCTGTTCCTCACTGCATGGATGGCTATAGTGGTTTCACTGATACTCCCAACTTTCTCTGGCACTTTCCTCTTTTCCTGCTCCCTGCTGAGATGCATGTTCCCTTGCCCCTTCCCTCTATTCCTTAAGCTCAGAAACGACTTGCCTGCTGGTGGGTTTGCCCTAGTTTGTCACTCTTTTTCCAATGCAAGTGGCCTACTCTAACAACTCTGCAAGGCTCATAGTGTGAATGGTGATTAACAAAGGGTAGGTGACATCAAATACTTAGAGTCCTTGCTGCCTCAAATTAAACTGTAGCACATATACCTGAGTGCTGGCATTTACCAGGGAGAGATGACATTTGGGAAAGATGATCCAGAGCAAGAAGGGTGCTTGGGCCAGGTCAGTGTAAAACAATGTGGCATAGGATAGCAGGAAGACCACCAGTGGCAGCGCAGGTGGGAAGGCTACCCTATGAACCTGAAAGCAAACAAACTTGTTGCCAAGTAGCACTCCTCCAGCTCCAAGGAGGATCACTTATTGCAGTTTGAATTATTAGCTCATTTGCTGTAGTAAAAGACTGCATGGACGCAAGGCACTGTGAGGAGACCAAACTAAAATTACATCTATGTGCAAAAATAGGCCTGGGAGTATATTTATATCCCAGCTTTGCCATGGGACTGTTATTCAAAGCACAATATAAATTCTTATGTAAAAATGAAAATACCTTTTCTCTCTGCAAGGTACTTGACATCAAAGCACAAGTTCAATAAGTTAAGCAGAATTACTAATACTTGATGTTCAAGTAGATCTTCTGTAGTACCTAATTTATACTGCTCTTAACATATGGGACATTCGCTTCGGCAAATTAACTTAGCAATGTTTGGTGCTTTCCCAGCATGGAACCAAGCATTGACTCCGTAAATCCCTGAAACCAGTTTGGGTTTCTCCATTTGCTGCACCTTCCCAACTTAAAGAAAATTTTAAGTGGAATAATTTACTTTAAAACCTGGACATGTTTTTCTGCATCATCTGACCAATTTCAAGCAGCTATACAAAACACAAATCTAAAATCCTGCATTTTAGGGTGTGGAGTTTTTTATAACAAGCAACCTCTGCATGTGTGACTGGGCCTTGAGACTGTCCCCAAGCCATAGACTTCTTGGAATCTGAGGCCTCTTTGTTTTTCTTTCAGGCTTGAAAAACACACGGCGGGGACCCCAGCATATACACATAAATCTTGTCAGTTATATACAGATTAATGGAAATCAGCAGGGAGTAAAAATACTCCACTTTTTATGGTAAACATCATAAAACATGGTAAACATTTAATTCACTTTTATAGCAAAAACTAAATCCTGCCATCCCTACCCAACACTCAGTTCCCTCTTTTTTAGGCATTTGGCTTTCTTTGCAGCTCAAATTTTATTCCTAGCAAGCCGTATTCTTTCCCCATATTTCCCTAAGTACATATGAAATACTAATTTTATACACTCTCAGTGAAGTCCTACTTGGTGAGTTTTACTAAAAACTTTCCAATTGATTATGTTTTGATGTGTTAGTTTGTGTTATTTATTACAGAAGTCCAGTCTGATCTCATAATCTTTGCAGAAATTGAAAGATTTGGGTTTTGGTTTTGTTTTTCTGTAGGGTTATGCTAGATGGTGAGAAAAGGAAAAGATAAAGTAATTTTTTAGGTAGTCTACTCAGTTCATAAGTCAAGGTAGCATATGCTTGTAGTAGCTGAACTCCTGACAGTGTAAGTCTCTTGTATCCACATAAAGTTTGGATCCTTAATATCCATATCACCTTTGAAAATACTGCTAAGCATCTAACAAAATTCTTTTGGTCACTTAGGCCAAGTTAAAAAGACTGTACTTGCAGCTCACTCATTGGGACACAAAAAATGCACTGACTCAAACTTCTGTGGAGGTAATATGTGACTACAGAGGCTAAACTACATGGAAGATAACCTCAGCTATGCTAGTAGAAAGAAAAATGAAGATAATGGAAAAGAAACAGCTATAATAACCATCTGCAAGCAGACATGGCCTCTACTTCAGCAACCATAAAACTTAAAAGGATAAAAGAAAAGCAATTTGCTTTCAAAATAGTAAAGACAATTTTATAAATACTTCTTCTTATGCTTTTATAGGGTGTTGGGACTTGCTGTCCTGTTTCTGGTATTAGCTTCCTGTATTAGCTTTTGATGTGAAGTATCTTTTCTTCACTTTCCTTTCTATCCTGCATACACAAATGTAATATTTTAAGTGCTTTTTTTCCCCTCAAACAGTCCTACTTTATTGGTCACTCGGCACTTCGGTCAGCCCAAGGGTGCTACTGGTATTGTCAAATTGGCTTGCGCTACCTGGGCTACATTTCATCCTGTCCCACAGCTGTGAAGAGGGATTTGTCCTAGCTTCAAGCAGCAGTGGGGCTGTACAAAGCAATCACCCCATCTGAAATAAGTGAGAAATCCAACGGTGACTGCAGTAGCTTCCATTGACTAGGCTTAAGCTTTGCCCTTTTGCAACCAGCATACCTGTGGGCTATAAACAGTTTGACAGCTACCACAAGTTCCTTAAGAGAGGGCAGAGTTTGGCTGTCTTTTCGTTGGAAAGCAATGTCTAACTACACATCCAAATGTCTCCTAAGGTTTGTTTCCCTCTGAGAGTGGTACTAAGGCTCTTTTCTTTTAACTAGGCTGGAATCCAAGCCCAAATCATGGTGGAGCAGCCAAGAGGTGCTGCAGCTGGGAGGTGCTCAATGAACCCCCAGGACTCTGAGACAGAGGACCTGGGCAACCTGCAGCAGTTTTAAATGCACGGAAAGAAAATCAGCTTTGTTGTCTAACATGTATCCTCCTAAAGAACTTCATGAACTAAAACAAACAAAAAAAAATAAGACTGCTGCAACCTAAAAGTCATTTGTGCCTTTGAATGTCATCTTAAGCTTTGCAAACTTTTAGTCATTTTAGAAGAACTGAGATGAATTTGAATCCTGAATTGCACCAGGTGTGCTGTCTCTCTCCTTGGAAGGGAGAACAACAGGATGTCCTCCATAACTTTCAGCTGCAGACTTCTCTTTAGCCTAGACATGAACCTTGTATAAATACACAGCTCACCAATTATTATGGCTTTATCAAGAACCTTATTAACGATCATTAAAAATAATCTTGCTTAGAAGGGGACTGCTATGTGCAAAGCCCATCTTTCCCATTTATTTGTGACTATTAATGGAGTTTTTTTAATGTTTATACATTAGTGCAAGGAATAGTGTTAGCATAATTCCAGTGTAAAATAAAACCAGCTGTATCCATTATAAGTGCATTACTGCCAGGAACTGTAAATATGTTTATGCCTGATAGCCTTTTGACTCAATAATATCCTGCTATCTCTGTTGGGCAGGCAAGTTTTTAAACCAAGAAAAGACAGGTTATGATTTTCATAACCAAATTGTGTTTCTTTTTGAAGTGTGTTATCTAAATTCAAATTTTAAAAAAGGTCATTAAAAAAAAATCTGTCTGTGATTTTAAAGGAGAACAATTGAAATGTCATCTTCAAAGTGGTGGCAAGAAGGTACAGTGTGCACTAAGAACAAGTGATTCCTCCCAGATATACACATACACAGACAAACCCTGCCATATCATACCATACAAACAATTTTAATTGTGTAGTTACAGTCAATAACCACTCCTAGTCAGAACATTTCTGCATAAAGAAAATTGTGATACACTTATAAAAACAGCCAGCTGTAACAAAATAACTGGTGTTTTCATAGCAATAAACTCATAAAAAAGAAATACACCTTTATACAGAAAATTTATACAGCTGTAGCTTTAAAATTGATTGTAAACCAAAGGAAGACACATTGCAAACATCAATTATTTTCACATTAATTGCATAAGTTTCTAAGGTGATCTATTAGTTTTATTTACCTAAGCTTATTTGCATGATAGTAAAAATTGCATACAACAATAAGAGTGAAGCTTATAGTATGAATTGCTTGGATAACATAGAGCACTTTTTATAGGCAACTGTGTAAAGCACATTTTCTCTATTTAAAACTTTTAAGACACTTTGTTTTACTGCCCATCAAAATACATTTATAAATAGAAAAAAAAATCAGTATGATAACAAGAGAAGCAATATTACATTTAACGGAAACTTCCAAAAAAATTAATTACAACATGATGCTGCAGGATCTACAAATAAATAATGAGGACTAAATTGTGTTTCACATTTTCTTTTTCTTTAAAACCATGTAACAATGAGAATGGAAAAAAAAAATACAATGACCTTTATTTCCAAAAGAAAACAAATCTGAATTACGGCAGTGCCATATAATACAAGGCATTTGTTGGCATATGTTATCTTTAAACTGCATTCCACAGTCTATAGTTCTTTTGTAACATACAATAGAACAAGAGTAACAAACTCTTTTTATTTTATTTTTTTAAATAAATGTGAGTTTCCAAAGATCAAGTGTGGAGTGCTACAGTAATAATTAAAAACAAGAACGAAACAGAAACAAAAAACAGTAAATCACAAAAGTTGTAATGCTCGTCTGAAGGCTCCAGAATCAAAATCACTGGTATCATGCTTATTGGGTACACTCACAGTGTATCCTGTGAACACAAATTAATATCAAACAATCCTCAACGCTTCATCTGTTGCTGCGAAGCAGTTTGTAAAACAGAGTAAAACATCTAGTGCAGTCTGCATTATCCTTTTTTTCAGCTTTTGTGCAAGTTTTGGAAGATTCATTGGCCAAACAATGAATAATAAAGGTTTTTGACAGAACACAAGATGGAATTTTCATTTCATTAGTAAATACCAGTGGCACTGTTGAAAGAAAATAATACTTTTAGATCAGTCTTTCAATTCAGCATTTAACTCTGTGTTCCCTTCTACCGATAACTCTTCTTCTAGTTTAACTGAAAAAAGCGTGTTTGCATTTTTATCTTGGATGCTGTCTTCTAAATCCTTGAGCAACTCTTCTTCCTTGTACTCTGCAACATCCACCTCCAAACCAGAATTGTCCTTCAGCTTCCCATGGTGCTTGAGATAATATCGCTGGTTCTGAAAGAACTTGATAATGGTGTACTTGGGCAGGTCAAGCTGAGCGGAGAGAGTCTGGATTGCTTCTTCATCTGGATACAGGCCGACGTCTTGGATGAAACTCTGTAGGATCCCGAGGGCTTCAACAGAAATCTTTGTTCGTGGTCGCGGTTTCTGACGATTTTCATCCTCAGATTCAGCTGGTGATGCTACTGTTGGTTGCCTTGGGGGTAGTCTGGGACCTGGTTGCTGTTGCTGTTGCTGTTGTTGCTGTTGCTGCTGCTGCTGCTGCAAGACAAAGCACAGCATTTTTTTTTTACATGTAATCTTGCTCATATTTTGTGTTACCATGAAAATCTGGGGGTTAGAAATTGCAAAGCTATAAGCAAAGACTTAGGAAGTTTAAAGAACAAAAAGGTAAGAAAAAAAAAGAAAATGGGGGAAAAAAGAGTCATTGCTGAAGCAGAATTAAAACATGAGTTAGTAATTCTGTGCATATCTTGCATATGTCCGTATGTGTGTGAGCAGACAGGGGATAAAGGGACAGTGGGATAAGACAGAGAAGTGGAAAGAACATTCTGGCTTTGTCTGACAGAAAGCACTGATGACGTGACATTGGTGTGGTTTAGCTGAGAAATGGTAGCGAACATGCTTCATGAGTCAAGTGCAGACAAGACAAAATGCTAAGTAGGTGACATAGTACAGGATTAACTTGACCAGCTTAGCCAGAACTGTAGCAAGGGCAAAGTGAGAAAAGTGCCAGATGAGGGCAAACGCACAGGAGCTCTGCCAGCAGCAGCAGCTGCTGCCCAAAAGCAAGGGCTGCAAATCTCTAGCAATAGCTAGCCTAAGGGACTGGGGGGATGAGGGAGAAGGAGATCATTTTAGCTACGTGCAGAAATATCCCACTGCTGATCTGACATTAGCATGCACTGAGTCTCATCAAACTTACAAACGTTACGACAAAATGCGTTAGCTGTAAGCGCCTAACGTCACACTGTCAAATTCAGCCTTGGCAAGGACAAAGAGACCTGCAGGTAGGAGACCTGTATTTTCCCTTTGGGCTCTGATCTCTTTTGCCTGTGGTCTCAGAGAGGGTTTCTTATGTCTGTGTTCAAGTATTGCAACATATAAACAGAGAACAAATGCATTTACCCATTTCTCCGGTTGTGCTGGGGATTATTTAGTTAATATTTATAAAGCACTAAGATATAAAGCTCTAAATAAGTTGCACTATTATTATTAGAAGGGAACATGTTGCATTCCAAAAGTCAGGCAATAAAAATAAGCCAGTATGCACATCAGAAGAATAAGATAAAGCAAATCATGATGTAAATAATTAACAAGAACTTGAAATGAAGTTTTGCAAGCATGGATTCAGAAACATTCTTAAAAGGTGAGGCACTAAGCCCTAGGGATGGAAATGTTTTTCTCATCTACCACTGAAGTTCAGTACACTATAAGATCATGTTTAAAATCAAAAGTAAATTTATCAGCTACTGTTTTTGTTGACAATTCTTTAGCTTCACAGCACAGGAAGCACTGGTTAGAAAGATATTTTGGATCAGCAAATTTCTTGTCATATGGTACAAACCACTAGTTATTACTGAAAAACAACAGCAGCAAAACAAGCAGTTGCTATCACTACATTTCATTTCCCTTCGCAAATCTCCCTTTGCCAATTCTTTGTGTGTTGGTAGTGGTTTCCAAGCTTCCAGTTGCAGCTGACTTGCAGACCCTAAGAAGCACAAAATAGTGTACAACTAGTGTGAACATTGGAGGAATTATAATCCTGTCCACTTCGCAGTGCCACTCGTGCTTGTGGAGCCTTTGTATAGGTCTTAAGCTATTGCTTTAAGTGACCTTCTTATTCTAAGATCTGCCACAAATCACAAACTAGCTAGTGGAATTAGGGCTCCCTATTCACATCCTTTCATGTTTTATGGTCTGTGAGCAGTCCCATTCAAGGATTCAGTCCCAAAGAGATTCCAGCCTACTCCCAGTACATTAAATTCTTACAAGACTGGAGGCTTTGTACATACAATTTGAAAACTTGTGTCTTAGCTACATATTTATGTATCTACAACAATTCGCACGTGGAAGAGCAGAGACAAAACTCAGGCCCAGTCTCTCAATCCTTACTCTCACCAGCCATATTAAGAGATTACAATGCAACTGCTTATGTGAATAATATTTGCAAGATCAAACACACAACTTTTATCAACAAAGCAAGAAAATCTAAGTAAGTGGCATAGTGGTTGAATGTTTATACTGTGCATAAGCTTCTCCTTTTATCCCCTTAAGAAGCGATTTTATTAAAAACAATGTACATTTTCAAACAAGTGCTGTTTTATTACTTAATATAGATCTTTCTCTCTCTTTTTTGCTAAATCAAACAGCAAGTTTCCAGGCTTTCACAATTATTTTAGTACTTGATATCCTAAGGGATTGTCTTATTCAGTTTGCTTTATCTTTAATATACACTTGTGTTGTTTCTGGCTGTGAGATAACTCTATCCTTCCTAGCTCTGTAATTTTTTTTTTTTTTTTTTGTATAGGTAATATAAATGATACTTTGGGTCTCAGCTGAGATTGGGAAAGCACAGGGCAATATCTGCCCTTTAAGAGGGAGCAGTTAAAATGTTGGCCTCAGGCCTTTTGTAAGAAGGGATTAAAGAGTCTCCAGCTCAGAAAGACAGCAGGCTGCACCACCAACCTGAGCTACAATGTGTAGCAAAACAGTCAACCATGTTCCTGGATCATGGTGCCCATGTGAGCAAAGAGTGAATGCAGCCTGTGAAGGAGGAGGCACCACCACAGCTGCCCCAGAGCAGAGTGTGGCTGTTTCAGGCCCCATGGTGTGGGTCCTGCATCCCCTCCTCTCTCTCCCTGCATGGTGCCCTCGTGCCAGCTCACCTGCGGAGCAGCACCCAGCCAAGGTCCAGCGGTCAGCAGGCCTGGTAAGAAAGCGCCTCTATGCTCTCCTTTCCCAAAGGTGGTGGGAGAGGGGCTCTGAAGGAAAAACAAACAAACATTGACTCACCCCAGCCTTGACTGGGGTTAAAGTGGGATGAGGAATTCCCTTCCCTTCACTCCTACCCGGGGTGACCAGTTGCTGTTGAGGGTTCAAGCTTAGCTTTTAGACAGCAGCACAACAAGGTCCTCCCGCTTTGCCGGTAAGGCATTTCACAACGGGTGCCAAACACCTCTGCCTTCTGGTCCTATTGCCTGCCTAGCCAGGAGCAGGCAGCACGGAGGCTCGCCCTGCCCAGCACGCAGTGCCTCTGGGACACTGCATCCATGCACAATTGCAAAAAACCACCAAGCCAAAACAAAACCCGTGGGTGGTCACACGCTCTCCTTTGAACTGTGGTGGTGGACGGCAGCGTGCTCTTATCTCGTACCCAGAGACCTGCATTTAGCCTGGCCGGGAGGAAAGAAACACTAATTTCCTTTGCTCCGTTTAAAGCTTTATTTACTTAGCGCTCTGAGGGATTGGCCAAGGTAAACTAACCTGAATCTGTTCTGCTGGCACATGGATAATGTGGGAAGGCCTGTCACCATGGTGATGAACTGCATTGCTTTCTTGTTCATAAATGGCATCACGTTCAGGCTGAGGAAGACTGAGGAACCTTCGGATCATGGAGAGATTCTCCCAGAGGGTCCTGTTCTCTGGTGAGGGATCTTCTTTCCAACGTAACAGTTCACAGAGCCACCCCTTGAAGACAACACCAGTAAAACATTAGTTTGTTTCCTCACTTCAGGAGGGACAAAATGAGGGCAAAACGTGTACTTTAGAGGTGTTGCATTCTCCCATGCTCTCTCCCTGGTAAGAAAGGGCTTTCACTGTACAGGTTGGGCTTAAAGGAAACACCGATACACTGAGAGTTTACCACACTATTTCACAGACCATTCCAGACCACCAGCATTTGGAAAGCACCTTCCCTCTGGTCCCGCAGCACAGCACTGTTGGTTGCTTGCTGAGAAATGAATCAGTTGATGAAGGCAGAATTCCTTATGCACTCTCTTCCGCAGCACAGGGGTTTCATTGATGCCAGTATATTCTCTCTGCTGCCTGTTTTCTTTTATGCAAGATTACATCATGTTTCAGGAGACAGTAGACTGTCTACTGAGCAATTTTTAAAATCCTAGTGGTACTATTCAAAACAAGAAAGTACTTCCAATATCTGCCTTGACTGCAGGGCTGCCTAAAGTCAACTGTGGTGGCAGAGGGGCTCCTTAATAACTTTTCAAAAGACAAGAATCCTTTGACTAGATGCAGTAAAGTAATACCTTCTTATCTGCTACAAGTAGAGGTGCCTCTGCAGGTGAACTTATTTCAAGTGACAGATGATTATCTGATTCAGCATTTTTCTCATAGATTTGGAAAAAAATAGTTTCTCAGTCTTACACACACTATTAGGACTTGGCTGGGGTGGAAGGAAAGATATGCTTATGCTTCTAATACACTCTTTACACCATCTCCACATTACAGGACAGCAAGTTGCCTAAGGTTTTACCTAACCCTAATTTATACTTTGTTTTGGGATACATACTACAAAGTTGGCTGCAGAATCCCCTTCAACAACTGCAACAGTTGATACATACAAGTTCATCTTGAAAATTTAAGAACTGTTTTCGTATGTCATCTTAAAATTTAATTGAGGATTTTTTTGTTAATTGTGCATTGGTAGTTTTAAAAGAAGAGTGCAAATGCTCCAGCTAGCACAGTGTGCGCCAGCAGCAATTTTTTGGTATCTTAAAATTTAGAAACAAAACATGATATGTATACGACATGCACAATTTTCTTTTAGCTTCAAGGATCTGTTTTCAAAACTAGGCCCATGCAAGTTTATTTCTTAAAGATATAGGAAAGATTATGTGACATTTTTATGGAATCAACAGATAATATAAATGTACAGAATCTTTTAGATCCTTTTTATACGTACTGGTAACTGAAAAGTAGTTTATGCAGACTAATTTACTACTAGATACAATAGATACACAGATACAATATCGATACATCTTTTCTTGAAATATTTGTATCTTTAGCTAAAATGTAATAAATGCAGTATAAAAATATTGCCACTATAGGAAGAGGTGAAAGTAAACAAAAAAAATCTTAATGTATTCATATTGTCTATGAAAATATTTAGTGAAATGTGTATGAAAATTTGAAGTATATTCTCCTGGATATAAGTGGAAAACTGAACAAATGACACAGGAGAAAATACCCCTCAGAAATAATCTAAATGACAAATATTAGGGAGATGGTGGCAGCAGACCTGAGGAAGCAAAAATTTAGACAGGGCTAAAATCTGATGGGTGCTCACTAGGTGTATTAAGGAGGCAGAGGAGAGGGAGGAGAGCAGCAATAGCAGCAGACGGGCCTTCCTGCACCCTGGGGATGGAGCACATCCCACTCCTTCACCATGTACTAAGGGTGGATGCTGGGTAGTGCCCCAGGATCTACCAAGCTGACTGTGAAATGTGGCCAACTGCTTTCATATTGAGCACATAACATACAGCCTGTCCCAGCTGGAATCCCATGGCATGTTTTAGAAACAGCAGCAAGGGTCTTCACCTTCTCCCTCCCAGTCACAAAGCACCCTAGGACATCTTAGTAGGTTAACATACAAACTCTTCTTGCCCCTCATAAACCCAAAATGTTGCTTGTGTTTCTCTGCCCACCTTACTTCCACAAGGATACCTGCTGCATTATGCTCAATATGCAATATTAGTTTTCTGCAATGAGTTAGAAGAAGTGCAATCAAAAGCATAGGTGGTTTGTTGGGGAGGGAGAAGACGATGAAGAATTGAAATGTAGTTATCAAATTTTTAATTACAAATAAAAAAAACCAAGAGCCAGCCTGCCTCGAGGCATAAAAATTGTCCTTTGGTTGTCTGGAGTCTGCACTGCTTCACACTGAAACTCTTGGTCCTCTCTTCCTAATGGTGGTGAAACACAGAGCAAAGCTGACTATCACAGCAGTTTGGTGAAAGTGACTAAAAGAAAAGACAACCTGTACCCTCTCAACACACCTCTCTACGGTACACAGACAGACTGGAAAAGGAACTGCACTGTGCATTTAGAAGCTGCAAGTGCTTTGTCTGGTGGCCACGTGAATAGTAAGATTTTATTTTTTAAAAAGGACAGTAGAAACTGTTTTTAAATGTCCAGTAGTAAAAATCATTCCTAAACAATCACATTTGATGCTGGTTAAATGTATTTCACAGCAACAGGGTTTGTTAACTAAAAATTTCCTTCTCCCTTAATGTTATTTCTGGGTTTATATTTAGTAGATCAAAACTTATTTTTATTAATTACTGATGGCTAACATTATGTTTCCAGTATTTTTCAATCAACTTTTGATTGAACTTCTGATTTTTTATCTAAAAATGATTTGATGAATTGTAACCTGAAGCCTGTCTCTGCTAGCCTTTCGGGGAAGCAGCGATTCTGATACTGAAATCATATGCTTCTGAGACAGCACACAGAATAGACTGCTGTTCTACCAAAATGTCTCTCTTCCACTGAGTTCATCACCATTTAAAAGCAGACATGCTCTGATGAAACATATGAAGGGCAACATGGAAACAACCAACAGAAATCTAAAATTACAAGGACAGGCAGAATTTTTTGGTGTTTGTGGTTTATTTCTGAAAATATTTATGAAAGTTGATCTTACAAATACGCTCAGAAGAGACAGTGAATGGGCAGCAACAGAGGCTGTAGAGGGATTACTTTAAGAGACATATTTATAAGAATATTTATGTAGCATCTTTATAAGAATATGCTGCTAAACCCTAAATATTTCATTAAATTTCAGGTTCAAAATTCTGTATATGACATAAACCTAATTCATAAAAGTCAGCTAAATGAGAACGTGTGAAACATTTTGAAGTTTTAGGAGAAGTAATCAGACAGATATTTGTAATGATGAATTTTGAGTTCTGTAAGATTTTTACATTTAGTTTCCGTTTGATATAAAGAAGAATGAATGTCTGCAGTCAATGCAGTTGAATTCACAAGTCAACATAACAAGGCTGGTTTTTCTCTTCTTATTTAAGTCTAGAGCAATTTCTGTCTACTTCAAATAATTTATCCTGAAGGAGGGTTTGGGCCATTTGTTTTCTTTTATCTTTATAGTCTTCCTGGAAGCAGAAAGGATCACAAAATAATAAAGAAATATTTATAACTCAGATCACAACTGGCTTCTATAGCATATATAGTACATCATTAAAAAAACAGCCCTAAAATAATTACGCTAATATAGCTATGCCACAAGGCAAACCCCCCAAAACTCTGCAGTGACATTGGGAACAACCTTGATTGTAAAACAGAGTAAATTTGCCAGGCAACATTACGCTGAATATAAAGAGAGTACAAAGCAAAATATAAACATTAGCCACATGTAAATATGTTTGGAGAACTTTCAGGATGTTACTACTTTTCAAACTGACAAAGTTTAATTTGACACCTTCTGTTCTAAAACCTTTGTTTCTATTCAAAATCACGCCTTTAGCTGCTATCAATCACTATGCTCTCCCTATTACTTAAAATACTGGCATGGGCCCTGGATAAGCTGAAAATGCCATGCAGATGAATTCTGAGATAATATGTTCAAACCTGTTATATACAACACAAATCCTGTAAAGTTATGTATTGTAAACCTACATTTATTGGGAACTAAAAGTCTTAAATCCATCTGCTACAAAGAAAATACTGTTATGCACTTTCAAGTAACCAAGTACCATCTGCAAAGGTCTTGCTACAGTAAGCAAGAAAATGGTGAAAAAAAAAAGATGCTAAACCTAAGATATTTAAAATAAATAAGAGTCTTCTGTCTGGTTTTCTGATAGGGATTTAGTAAAGAAACATAAGACATTGGAGGGAAAAAACCTGTGAAATCTGAACTGCCAAACTATTGCAGGAAAAGCGCAAAGCGGATAACTGCCAAACATTAGACTCTGCAAGACCCATGAGCATGCTTATTTTAAAGAAAGCATCTATGAATTTTTTGTATGTATCCAAATGCTATTTTATTCAGTCTGACCTGTGCTGTGTTTAAATAAAAATACAAGAATAGTTTATTAAAAGAAAAAAGAAATTGAAATCAGCTCTTAAGGTGTAAATACCAACCCTAACTAGATCAAAGAGGATGGCATTACAATCATGAAAGATGTTCTCTGGGCAAAGCTTTGCAAATCAGCAACAAACACATCTAATTTGAGAAGAAAAGGTTTCAACGTGGAGCAACTAAACTCTTGTTTAGTGCATTTGTTACAGTGATAATAATTTGCCAGTGATGAATATTTCTTACAGAATAACTAATGAAGACTCCAACATTTTTTATAGAAGCTGTAATTTAAATCTAAGATGGGAAAACATTTTAGAGCATCAATACTAAGATTTGAGCAGTTTTTCTTTGGTATATCTAAGATTATTTTCTATCATTCTCTGAGGTATACAGTATAATAAAAATATATGGGTTTAAAAGAAATCAGTCTAAATAGGAAGGTATTTGATACAAACATTTTAGCAGGAAGTGTGAATTGCATTTCAGCATCTACTGTGAACAAAGACTAAGTACATAATCCATTAAACAGTACTTCTAACTCAAAAAAATGAGTATTGTAGACTAAAGTAGGCATTTTGAATGAGCACATATTCAACAACTAACTATAAAGCTAGCAATTTATCATTCAGTAAATAATTTTCTACTTTTAAAAGAATCTGTAAGTGTTACTTATGCTAATGAAGACTGTTTTTAATCTGCCCACAAACATGCTAATAGAGGGCAATTTTTTTTATTTACAACGCTGAAGGCACTCCAGTTTATAGAACACAGATATGAAATTACACTTGGTAAAATTGGCTCTTAATTGTCTGAGCAACCCAAATCCTTCACCTTTAACAGAAAAGCTTATAGACGAAAGAAAGGAAAAGAATTCATGGACTAAACTTTAAATATTGACTTTTTCCCCTTCAAAAGCCATCCAACTTGCTCTACAAATCTCATTTTTGTTCCAAATGCCTGCGTTCATCATAGATATTTCCATTTCTTTTCAAAACACAATTCATGTATAGAAGGGAAGAAAAAAGGCCAACACCACCACTTCAGAACATGCATATAGTCTTACGTATTAGACTTGTAAGCTGCTCATTGAACAGAAAGGTTGCTTTTGGAAAAGTCATAATACTTTGAACGAGATACATAATGGTAGCAAAGGAGTACTGAAAGCATTTTAAATTATTTACTAGGTTAAAAGGGTGAAATGGTACTTTAAATACATCAAATTTCATCATCTGGGCCATTTTTTGGTAGCAAAGAGGTATTGATCTTTCCAAATGCTTAAAATTAACTATTTCCAGAAGGTCATTATTTGATTAAAGGCATTAAAGTTGAGGGCAAGAAATGATGCACTTTGTCTTCTTTCCCATTCAAATAATCATGTAATTTAATCAGAACTATCCCTTCATGTCCTGTAATAAAAATGTTTGTCTTAAGATATTGTTCTTTACCTAACATATTAACCTTTAAATGTTATGAAGTTCTTAAGAATAATCTCTGCTTAGAGAAGATTCTTCCATAATGCAATGAAAGGATCTCCAGCATTTAAATTGATAAGGCCAAATTTCCCCTACGCATTGATTGGAAAATGCATTAAACCGTTCAACTGAGATTTCTCACAGCATTCAACGGGACTGAAAATTCAGGGAGTTCTGAATCAGTAAGATCATGCATATGGCACTGAGAAGCAATATAAACAAATGTCACTTCAGCACAAACAAATACAACAAATAAGTAACAATGGACGCTGCTTTAATTGATCTGGGAAGTGTTGTTTGTATTACATTTGTATTATCTGGAAATCACAGCAGGGAACACCCACCATAGGGTAAGAACAGAGCATTTACTTCAAAATTCAGTTTCAGGCCAAGGTACTTAAATCCGACTTCTTTCTGGATGAAGTACCTGTGGGTTCAGACACAGGGACAAGCCTAGAATGGTCCTTTTCAGCCTTAAATGTTCTTCTGAAATTCCCTGACTGCTGTAAAATGTAATTTAACTGCAGGTTTATGTTTCCTAAAATAAATAAATTGTCCTGGTTATCTCCTATGCAAAGCTGAATAGATCCAAATGCTTCACAGAAGAATTTAAGTCTATGGAAAGAAAGGCTACCAGATATTTTTATAAAATTTCAAGAGAACTAATTACCTACAGACATATTAGGTTTTGATACTGACCAACACATCTGTCACTGAAAACCTTTTCACTTTAGCTCACATTTGCAAGTAATTTTAAGCACTGACTTCTTTGTGAGTTACTTTTGAGTAATTTTAAAAACTTCTGTGGATGCTGAAATACTTTGGGATATCTTTCTCACAAAACTGCATATCTTTAATTCAAGAAGTGAAAGCTGGTTTTCAGCTTGTTCCAGAAGATGAGTTGAGATACCAGAATACAAATGTCTATTCTTGAGACGTGGGCTAAAGTGATAATAAATATCCCCAGAAAGATGGTTGGCTTACTATATTATTTACACTAATCAGCCTTAACTTTCAGGCTTTGCCTTTGAGCATTCTCTTAAATCAGAGAAAGTTTGAAAACTGAAGCTGTCCTTTATCTCCAGATATTTACGGTTTATTTATTTTACTGTCTTTCATTGCTAGAACATTGAAAAAGGAAGCCAGATGTGAATTTTAAGTGAATCTGAATCTGCCATCATAATATATGAGATTTGGGAAAACAAACAAACTGAAAACCCCACGACCTCATAGGGCCTTTCAGAAGAAAGGTAAAGTTCACTAGCAAGAAAAACTTCCTTTGTAGAATACTGAAACAGATTATGCCATTTCCTTAAATTTCTTATCCAACCTATTATTCAGCTGCACCATTTATCTGGATGTTACCTCCACCTCTTCTCTGGGTTGTGGAAAACAAATGAACAAACAGCTAGCAGCAGTACTGACAGTATTTCCCCACAATTTTGCTGGTATTTTAGGGGAAAATGATTCTTAACCTCTCTGCCTTTTCTCTCTCTAGATGCAGCATTGAAAATTGAACACATATTTCTATTCTTTTAAACATCCAAACCAATAAATAGGAAAAGGAAACTTGCTAAAGCAATCTCTAAAATTCAATGACAAGCAAATGAGTAAAGAAACAAAACGATGGGGAGCTGTGGCCCTGCTCTCACAGTCTTGTATGTTATATTAGGTCTTTTATATGCAGAGCCACAGTGGATGGCTAAAAGCCAGTGCTACCAAAAACCTTGTCAGATTAAAGTCTGAGGTTGTATCGAAACTGGTGGGTATGTTCCCCACGTATGAGTACTTGAGACATACAGCCAGCTCATGAAAAGAAAAAAACCTAACCCGTAACTTTAGAAGTGACTGAAAACATACATATCATTACTTTTCAGTTGAGTACAAAGGGAACTGAATAATCTAAATGAAGGGCTTCTCCAAATGCTTGGTTTCTCTGCTCTCAGCCTCCTCCACCTTTCCTTTCCCATGTTCAGAAGTATCTTTTTTACAATATTGCCTTCAATTGCCTAGCAATGACAGATAGGCACAAGTCCTAATCAAGAACGTAATATGCATGCTTTTGAATATCTTATATAAAAAGCAACTACATTCATATATAAAAAGCAGGGGTGGGGGTGGGGGGGAGTAATAGATGCAAAAACCAGTGGGTGAAGCTCTATTCTGCCTTCCTCTACTCCAGATCCTTCCTCTTTCATACACAATTCGATTGGCATTGTAACCATGAGATATGCATGACAAAAATGGAATTAACAATAAAGTAGAAAAAAATATCTAAACAAGAAAAAAACAACTGCTAATTATTAAATAAGTCAGTCTTAATCTGGTACATTACTTTTTATAGTGCAGGCATATAAAATGGGTCAGTGGGTTTCACAGAGGGTGACTGGTAATATATGGCCCTTTATCTTTTATTTAAGTAGAGAGAAGTACCATTTTCACTGCAATACCAATGTTTCCCTTGAAAGTAAATAGGACCCTAAATCCTACCACGACCCTTAATAGCCCATATTTATTTAGTCTTAAACATGCAATCAATTTTTGTATGGCAGCTATATCTGCAGTTTAGTTAGAGAAGAGTCTTTAATAGAAAGAGCCTGGCAATTTTAAAAATCTTTGTACTAATATCAATTTTCAAGTGAACAGAAAATGTTTATTATTATGCTGCTTACAGAGATTTAACACTTGCTTTGAGTGAAAGACCTCCAGTAAAAAGGCCACAGGGCCAACGTGTCACTTCCACAACTACTTATAAGTGTGTATATCATGACGTTAGGTTTATTTTTTGTTTAATGTAATTTCCCAGAAGGAGAAATTTAAATCTGTGTCTTCTCGTCCTTTGTTTTTTGTTTCCAGAATTCATTTTGGATGAGGTAAAAATCTACCACACACTGAGGAATCAAAAGCTTATAGATATTTGGACTTCATTGTAAATTCAGATCAGCTGACAAGATGTTCCAACAAGCAGCATCATTCCAAAACATACACAGCTCAAATCTGTTCTCAGACATGCTCTCCCATTTTTTACAGCCTAACTAAATGTTTTCCTGTAGATTTGAATTAGACATTTAAATATTCTGAGAAAATTTCTTTTAACCTGTCCATACAGTTCAGTTGGCTCCTACAACTCTGACTTTTGTAGTGAAAATCACTTAATGCTCTGATAATGCCAAAGGTGAGAAGAACCTTAAGGCAATTGAAAAGAATCTATTTCCTAACTGTCCTCCAGATTTTCTTACAAAATTAATGCCTATTTACCTTAATGTAGTTTGTAAAACTCTTTAAAAACCTACACCTGTGAAAGACTCACAGCAAATGAGAGGGAGCAGCCAGAAACATGTATCTCAACCATGGGAAAATAAAGGCAGTGAAGACCTTGGAAAGCTACAGTACCCTTACTTGTAGCATGGCTGCTTGGGGCATAGACTTAAAAGAATAGAAAAGCTGAATGAAAAGGGACGCTGGGAAGATTGGGTTTCTCCCTTCTGGGTGGGAAACACTAGAGTGTTTTCAGGTAGTTTGCTGCCAGGATGAGGATATGAACAGCCACGAGGGAAAAGTTCCTACAGAGAGCTGTGCTTAGTCTTAGACTGTTCCTCACTGGCCAAGAAAAGTGTCAGCCAAGCTGAGCCCCAGCCATATTTCCAAGCAGCAGTTTCATCAGCAGCTTCTACTCTTAAATCAGATGTTGCATGGAGCACATGCTTCTTCCTGCCCTGATCCCTTCGCCTCATTCCCTAAGTGAAAAGGATCAATCCCTTTAATTAGACTCTCTCCTCATATTAAATCAGAGTACCAAATGATTTCTCAGAGGTGAAGGAAACTGGATGCCCCAAAGCAAAAATAAAAAGAATCTCATTTAAGCCCTTCACAGCCTTTTCTTTAAAAAAAACACCAACTTTTTATATAAAGAGAGGAAAGTACCCTTATCTATAGAGCTTTCTCTTTATGTTACGTATACCACAGATGCCATAGGATGCTAAGCACGAGGCTCAGCAAAATACATAGTCACCTAAGTAAACTCATAAATGTAACTGATATGTGTGCAAATCTTGCTCAGTTGCAGTCCAAAACCTCAGAGAATTCTGCTAAGGACCACTCAGTCCAAATATCTTTACAAAGATCCTGAAAACTACTTTCATATGCTTCTCAAATGCCATCTTGAAGTAAGAGAATAGGACACTGCACAGGAATAAAAATGAGATGACCACTGAATAACAATGTGTTTTCAGATAAAATTTGGCAGATTTGGAAGCAGATAAATATTTACAAATTGGAATTTTCCCCAAAAAAACTTAGCTAGCTGCATGCTTGCCCTAGCCTATTCCTTATATGCCAACAGTCTGGAGTAATTTGCAACCAAAGATCTGAAGTTTGAGAGGTTAAATTTAAAGAAAATTAAAAAATAGACACAATGACAAATTATTAGGAACAGTGAAATAAAAAACTATCTGGAATAAAACACTGTCTCTCTTCTCATCCTGATCACAGGAATCCTCTAACATTCCTTTAGGTGATGTCTGTTTTAAAATATCTAGTTCAACATTAAGGGAGAAAACATATCTATTATTTCTTAATCCTTCCTTTGCCCAACAACCCTTCACCTGAATTATAACTGGTCACTCCTTTAAAAAATCGTTTCTGGGACTGTTACTATAGATCTGTGTTTGCATAAGATGCCTTTCTTCTTTGCAGTAAAGTCTTTAGCAGTTCTGGGTTTTCAGGAGGAATTTTACCCTGTCATTTCCTGTTTAGTTACTGGTTGAGCTCGCTTTTGTTTTCTGCGCTGTTTACTTGGTACCCTGCTTCCTCCACTGCCGGGAACCACACACTGCTCAGCTCACTAACTCCTCAGCCTCCTCCTCGGCTCTGGCACTACAGCTTTGTTTTCATTTCTGTACATTGTTAACTCCTGTACAGCTTGCTCAGAATGTTCCTTTTTTTTTTAATAGAGCTTTAGTTTCTTCATGTTAAAACACCAATAGACCATATCAGTGATGTGCCCTCAGTAGGCGTGAGCAACCTGGGAAATCAAGAACACAGCTTTTTTCCCTGATAAATCTGTATCAACCTCGCAGGGAAAGGAACGATGTTTCACCCATGAAGCCAGCAGTGCTGGCAACCCGCTCTCAGCTCCTGAAGGGCATGATGTGCCTACGCTTTGCCCTACACATAAGGGGGTATTTGTGCAAGGTGACTGACCACATGTGGGGGCATGTACCTGAGGTGGAACTCTGGCATGCAGGGGATGGCAGTAGGACAGGAAAAAGAGGCAGATGGAGACAGAATGGATAGTGAAGGTATAAAGAAGAGTAACTGAGTGAGAAAAAGTCAAAGGAGGGCTAAGAGGAAAGCTGTAATGAGAGGAATTAGTGAAGGTGGCAAGAGGAAAACAAAACAGAAGGTGAAAGAAACGGAAGAAAGATTAAGAAAATTCATCCTGCTAGAAACAGCACCTCTTGTCAGGTAGACAGCAGGTGCTGCCTGGGGAAGAGCTGATTCACATATATGGAGTGTAGGAACCAAGCCACTTCTACTTAAGAAAGAAAAACAAAAGAAAAGACTCAAAGGAGGTGCGAGAGGGTGACAGTTTTGTTATTTTTTTTTTCTTTTGGCAATCCAGTGCTTCCTCACTGTGGGACATTTTTTGAATAGCTTTATGAAGAAACGAGAGCTGGATTTCCAGACCTTTGCAAGAATACTGACGGTTCCTTTCAGCATTATCTCTTTCAATGCAAGCCCTTCCTGCCCTCCTCTTTGCCTTACTTTAGACTCATTTCTTATGATATCTTGTGGCCATAGCATCTCCAGGGCTATAACTGCACCTCCAGGATGAGATTTCCCCTCAGTATGGGGTACCAAGCAAGTCTGTATCAGAAGTGGCACTGCCGTGTAGCAAGGGACACTGATGGCTACTCCACCTCCTCCAGGCTCAGCTCTTGGGGACTAGTACTGCAGTCAGCAACTGCCAGCCAGGTGGTATGAGCATGAGTCTTTAACCCTGTTTGCAGCAGTCTCAGAGGCCTTCTGTGTAGCCAAATTTTCTGCTACAAACTGCCTTCATTGGCTTTCAGAAGCTATCCTGCTCACTTTCTTCCGATTGAACACTGAATCTTAGCTCCCTGTCTATTGCACTTTCAATATTGCCACGGCATCACAGATCACTAGCAATGGATAAAACAATCTTCTACTAAAGCTACTTCTTTTTTAAACTTCCCTTGGAAGCCTTATTACAAACTAGATTCGATGAACTTCTATCAGATGCACTGCATCCCTCCTCTTGCCTGATGATACCTGCAACAGCTTTTGAGGAACCTGCTCAGCTGCATTCTGCACACTAACATCTTTTTTTTTTCATTGCTATAAGAATTGTGTTAGAACCTTATAATTAAAACTTTCTATCAAAATTGCATTATTTTTTCCTCTGTGTAGGAAAAATAGCCAACAGTGATCTACTAAAGAGTAGATAGTGTAAAAAAAAAAGCGCCCCTTACTAAGTATTGAAGGCTGTTTAATTAGGGGAAGCTGAACAATGTAACTGAAAAAATGGTTTTAGAAAAAAAAAGAAAACCATTTACAGACAACATTTAGCTTCCTAAAAAGTAGCCATAATCTGTTTTCCTGAAAAATACTGGAATGGTTCTTGAAAAAAACAAAAGAAAATCCATTTTCCATTTGCCAAAATTCCAAATGCTTTGAGGATTCTTTCTTTTAAAACAATTTTTTTTCCCAAAGGAAGGGGTAGAACGAAGAGTTAGCAAAGCGACAAAATTTGTGGTGAAAAACTTTGGCAGAAAAATTTATTTCTGCTAAATTTAGGCAGCAGTGAAGACCACATTTTTGGTTAGAAGCTCTTCCCAAAGCGAGGTGTTTGCTGGCATGTTATTTTGAAAAACAGCACAGTAGGATGACTTCTTTAATAAGTGGGCATAAAACCCAGAGATTAGAAAGTCTCAGAGTGAGAAACAAAACCTTCATACGATATCTGATTTCTTTGCCAAAGCAAGGAAGATTTTTTAATAAAGGTCAGGAAGAAATAATCTCTAAAGACAGCAGTGTCTCTTTCCTCCTAATATGTTTACTCTTTTATTTCACTCCTTTACAGTGAAAGGCAGACCTCAACACATGCACACACACATGCACACACAAAAGGAAACAACAACCAAAGGGGGGGGGGTGGGGGGAGAAAGGGAGCCTGAAATTTTAGTTACACCACATGTGGTTTTCATTTGTGAAAAATGAACAAGCTGTTTGTGGTTAAACTGTCTAATCTGCTGTTATCAATCTAGCACTGCATTCAAGATTTACAGGATACATCAGCTTCTGTGCCACATTAGCTGTAAAAGGGAGAGGGGGTGGGAGGAAAAAGGAGGAGGAGAGAGTTTATCCTGAGGAATAATATTTCCAATGCAGCCACACTCACACTACATCTGGTTGTGCTGGTAGCGGCAGTTAAATTGAAATATTTCACAGCGTGTGTCAGAAACATGCAGAATGGTAATTATGACAGATCTGATTAAGCCTGAGTGCCACTAGCTCCCTGGCCAGCTCCGGTTGTGCAGGTGTGACCTTGTGCGTGCCTGCGTGTGTAAATAAAATTAATTACAAGCGAGAGGGCGAAGGCTTCAGTGACATCACAAAGCGGAGAAACTCCCAAGGGGGAGACCTAATGGAATATTTTCCCTCAGTCTAATAATACAGTTCATATTGACTTGAGGTAATTAGTGGGATCATTAAAGCAGTTTTCCCGGCGTATTTGGCTGCCTGATCAGATTAGTGAAAATGTTCTTCAGAACAAGCCCTGTGTGGTCTGCCAGAGAAGGAGGAAATAAAAAGCAACAAAGCATATTTTGGAATGATAAGCAGTGCTGGACTTTTTACAGGGCATTTTGCAGGGCTAGTCTCGGGAGCCCAGGTGCCCCACTCTCCTGACCCTTCATCCCAGGTGAAAGCACCTAGTCCCGCTGCGCAGCATCTCAGACTTTTACGTTTTTGTTCCCGTGTTCTTCAGATCTATGTCGTCCCTATTCCTTGCTGCTTCAAAAAAACCCCTAAAACCCTACAGACAAAAGCCTAGTGAAAGTGCTAGCCTTAGCACCACGTTAAGATAACTGGGGGAAGGAGGAAGAATAAATATGCAATCAGCTCTTCCCCCTAACTCTCTACAAAAAGCTAACAGAAGATTGAAGGCACTGGTTAGAGAATTAGTAATGTTTTCATTTCCTAACAAGCTTAGCTCAGAGAAAAAAAAAAGGGGGAGGGGGGAGAAGAAAAAAGTTTAACTGTGATATAAAGTCTTCCACAGAAACAGAACACAGAGCCCTAATCAAGAAATGGACCATTTGTTTAAAAACAGTCTATTGAGCATGCTCTACCTTGCAAATGGAATATGCCAAGCTCTGTCACAGATGGCAAGCTTTGACAGTTCCCATCCGTAGCGTCGATACTCGACAGTTCAGCACAAGATCAGTGACATTCTGTCTCATTAGAGCCACGCTAATTATCACAGCTAGTTTCAGGGGAAACCATGTGTTGCAATGGTCAATTTGAAGGAGTCTGTGCATCAACAAACTGGTAATAAGGATCAGACACCTTATTATATGACAGCATGCTGCCTATGATCTGATTTACTGAATCAGAGGTACTGAGGCAACACTGAAGCCTGATGGGTTATGGAATTGCGTGTACACAATGCGTATCTGAAATATGCTTTAAAAATGAAAGGGAGCTATATAGAAACAATACAAATAAAAAATTTTAAATGGTGAAGTTAGAATGAAGACTTTTTTCATTTGTCATTAAGGCGTGCAGAGATGTTCAAGATCTTGTCAGCCAGTTTTATCCTTAATCAAATCATTTAAGATAAATAATTCAAAATGAAAACTGTAAAATTATGGATTATGCTAAATTATAATTCATTCCATACTCTGATTTTTCAGTTTCAATAACATGTACCAAACATTCCTTATGTTGTGCCGTCTTGCTGCTTTAACAGAATTTCATGTTTTGTAAAAAGCTTTCTCTGCTTGGCTCTCTTTTTCCATTTGTACATTTAATGACTTAAACTTATACTTCTCCTAGCTTCCTCATGCATTCATGCTCCTTCTACAACACAAAAATCATCCGACCAAGAACCCCCCTTTGCCGCTTCTGGCCACCTGTGGGCTGCATCCTGCCAGGCAGGTGCTCAGCAGTCCCAGCCCTGGCGCCTCCCCAGGATGCGCTGAAGGTTGAGCCTTCACATGAGAGCATTGAGCATTAGCTCCTGACCGAGGCAGGGCAGGTGTGCTCTGCATCCCTCCAGGGAAGCTCTCCTTAGGGCTCAGACACACAGCGTTTCCTGAAGCTGCCACCAGTTCTCTAAACGGCCTCTATGTGGATTGTAAGCAGCGTTTAAATAGCTCGCACTGCCTGGGAACCTCTAGCCAGAGCCTATATGACCCCACGTGTGAAACATGCTCAGGAAGCACACTTTGTCATCAGTGTGTCAACAAATCAAGCCTTTGCCTTACATGATGAAAGGGTTGCCTGGCCCCGAGGAGCTGTCTGAAGAGGTCAGTGTAATCCTCTTACCAGTTAAGCATTTTCCTTTATGTACCTTTTTCTTTGGTCTGAACTATTTTCAGGTTCTAACGCTTTTTTTCCTTTCTATGCAGATTTCCATGGGCAATCGCTTGCTGACTTGAACCACTTTGGAGATTCTAAGGTGGTTTCTCTTCAGTGCATCTTTGTTCATTCAAGAAATTGGTATCTACTTCTTACTATCAGGAACTCAAGACACACTGAAGTCAACCCACTCCACCAAGGTCACACTGATAATGTATGGCCAGGATCAATGCTAGCCCTTCTCCATGTTTACCCAGATCAAGTGATAAGCAAGTTAATGGAACTCAATTTTTCTACCCTCTTTCTGAGAATTATTTTAAAAAACAAATCAAAATCTCCTAAGGAAAATTTCCTGAGGTGTTAACCTTTATTTCTGAGAGGAGATGTTGTAACAGAAATTAAGACACGGAACAGAGTAAAGACCTGGATTGCAATACGCATTCAATTTGTTCCCCCTACAGACACACAAAGTCTCCTCTCTGACCCAAGCGAGACAGAACACACTATGTCTCTGCAACACGATATTTTGTGAAAGAAACAAATTGGCTCTATCTGCCAAGTTTCACAGTTTCACTGGATGACATGCTCCTTTATGGGGAAATTCTTGACCGTGTGCAGAAGCCCATCCTGCTTTCTCAGTTCACAATCTTCCTCTCCCATCCCCACTGACACCCGATCCTGTCCTGACTCTGGCTGATCATGGCACCTCTTCAATGCCAGAGCAATCATCCGCTGGGTAGTGTAGGGGCAGGGGGAAGAAGTAAAAAGAAATAAAACCCCCCAGAGGCTGTTGTGTGGTGTACTTCTGCAGCTAATGTTTTCTAGCCACTGTATCTCGCCTTCCCATGAGGGGAAGAGGTTTATTTCCAGGTAGAACAACAACAGATCTCAGAGCACGTTGTGTTCCCACCTTGTGTCTCCCTGTGCCCTATCACTCCCTGCTCTACAGAGGATCCATTGTATGCTGAGGGGGGGAAGGAAAGTTTTTAAGCCAAGATTTAAACCTAGGAAGTGACTCAGCTGCTCTGAGAGAGACAAAGGCGGGAGAGGACTTGACAGAGACACAGGGTGATGAGTGAAAGACAGAGCCCCCTCCTGTCCCCCCAGGCTTGATCCTGCTGGTGCAGCCTGAGGTGCAGCACCCTGAGAAAACAGCTTTGGGAATAAATTTCAAGACTCCCCTCTTAAAGCCAGATTGTTACCAGAGGGTTACTCTTGGTGATAAAAAGGTTTCTTTTCACCCCACTAGAAATTAGTTGAGTAGATTGTTCTGTGGTAATGGCACGTTACATCTTCATGCCAGATCCACAATACCGTGCTTGTTCAGTGTGGGAAGCTGTTTTAAAAATGACTTTCCTATTAGAGCATATAGCTTAATCTCTAGATGGAAAAAGCCAGATCAAAGATACAGCATTTATAAAACTGCTGGTTAAAAAGATAAAAGTGAGATAACAGACATCAATTTTTCACTATAAATCTCTGGGTTTACTACAACATTAAAATTTCCAGTAAAAGCAGGATTTTATATACCTGAACTCTAATGGCCTATTCTGAAAATATTTATGTCAGGAAAAGCGTGGTATTTGCATGCCAAAAGTGATTTTAGTGCCAATGTTTAGCATTTCCTTCCCACTTAACTCTTTCCCATCTACTCTCAAGTGTTAGATGCTCTGCCTGATGCCTGCTCAGTGTGCCTCCCCACACAGCCCTTCTGAGGAAGACACTCCAGAAGTCAAAAAAGTCAAACACTTCCAATAAAATACCACTGCACAAAATACTTGCCTGATGGCTTAGGATGGAGTCCCTAGCATAATCTGAACCAGTGATTTTACCTTCATGCTTTGCATGCAAAACTACTCTTTACTATTGGGCTAACTGCCTAACCAAAGTGAAAGATGGGGACAGAAAAACGGGAAATTGGGCAACATAATGCAACAGCTCACAAATAATGGGTCAAAACTCTCCAAAATTAGAGGAAGTTTCTGGAGACATGGGCAGTAGTCCTTTAGTTTTATTATAAAATTAAAATTGGAGCATGATTCTGTAAGAGCCAAGAGTCTCAACATACAGGTGTTTTTTTTTTCAGTGAGAAGGGAGGGCATTTGGCACCCACTTGGCCTTACACTGCAACAGGCAGGATTGATGCTGCAGAAAAGTATCAACTTAATCTATTTATTTTACTATTTGTTTTTCTTTAGGTAAGATAATGCAGGCCAACAGCCTTACACTGTAGTGCATGGGAGTCTCAGAGATACAGAAGGTGATATTACTTCCGTTTTTGCAAACTGGAATATCCTAAATTTAAGAAAGCTTTAGCAACCTAAATTGATTTTCAGATAAGTTTTGTTTTCTTCCCTGCTTCTTACTAGCATGTGCAAGCCACAGACTTTTAGGATAAGCCATTAACATAAATGTAACTTCTCAAAACACAGCAAACATACAGAAGCACTACAAGTCTCTACTTATCTCCTGGGGCTTTTAGGTTTGGGCTTTTTTGTTTGTTTGTTTGTCTGTTTTTATGGAATAAAATTAGATTTCAGCATCTGTCACCATCAAGAAAAAAACTCATCCCTGGCTCCCACATGAAAACATTGTAACCAATGCACAGCTACTGAACCATGATGCCTTAATGATCATTACACAAATGAACTTTTTTTTTCCTTTGAAATAACGAAATTAAGAATGTGCTTTTGCAATTACTTGAATCAAACTGTCATGTTATAAATTCAATAAAAGCCAAAAATGATTAAATTGTAAAAGTAATGTAAAGCACACAAATTTATATACATGTGGATTCTTTTAATTTTGACTTGTTGAGGTGTGCTGATTAAATTTCAGTAAACAATATTGTTAGTATTGCCATTCTGTCACTAAAAAAACAACAGCCTGGGAGCAGACACAAAGCACTTGATAAACCTTTCTGCTGTTCTTTTGCATGCAGTTTTCTGAAGCTCCTTTTCAACATAATCTAACAAAAAGAAATACATAGATCTATAAGGCATACAATCTGCAACAAAAATGTAACATTTTAAATACTGACTTTAGGTGTTTTGCCAATTACAGTTCTAAAACTCCCCAAAGATATGATGTGTTCAATCTACTTGAATTACAATCTCTTCCTTAGCTCCTCAGTATAACTGTAGTAACTCTTAGAGTTCATATACTCTGAAATCAGAATAATTTGAATTTATTCTGCAGATAATATATTGATCATTAAAAACATGGAAACCTTAAAAATACACAGACTGCACGTGTTCCTATATGCCAAAATAATTCAACATCTGATGGAATCTTCTAAGTACTCAAACTCATTCAAACTCTTGTGCCAGACAGTCACTTTTCTCTGGGAAAGCCAAGAACATGCCAGAAAAGTGCACCATGAAACTATGAGTACGCAAATCATCACTCACCTAAGCCAGAGCACAATCCCTCTAACAAGCACTGCAATCTTTTCCTGCTCCCATCATCCCTTCCTTGCCCTGTGCTATTATATTACCTCTGCTGCACCGATCCCCTGTAGCCAGCTGGTTTGTTGAGCATCAGGTCCACATGCAGTCCTCTGTCAATCAAGCAACTCTTGCCAAAGGCACTAACAGAGAGCACGGGAAGATGCTTGTTTTCCACATCTCCGCTACCTAAATAGAAACTTCTGTAGCACATCATTTAATAGCTCTTCTGTACAAAGTGCTCTAGTCAGCAGAACACTACCTGCAGTCTCCTGGCTCAGATAATCCTGAGCAGCCTGCAGATGATGGTTGCTTTAGACGCCCAGTCTAATGTTGACCCAAATCAAGTCCTTTAACACAAATAAATAAATAAAAAGGCCCTCCAGCAAACTATCTTCATCCACTGACAGAGATATTTTAGGTCACCTACTGTTTAACACCATAACTTCAGACTAAACGCAGGAGTTAATCAAGTTTGTATATCCACAAAGAAAAGCAGCAATGCACAATTTAAGTGATTTTAAAAACAAAACTGTTAACCAACACATCATTTTCTAACATATTCTCCAAACTTTTCACTATAACTGGAAGTGATTATCCCAGCACTTCCAGTTCTGAGTAGGAAACCAATATCCTTAAACTAAAAAAAAACCAAAACACGTCTTTTTTTTTTGTGCAGGTGATATTTCTTTGCCCCAAGAAATATTTCTCTGTATTGGTGACAAGCTGCAATGCAAATTTTTTTTACAATACAGATATCTCTTTTAATATTTGTGGTCTTGCTTATTTATCATCTGACTAGTAGTCAACTGGTTAGAGAAGACCCAACACATCCAGTTTACATAAGAGATTACTTCTGTGAAGTAGCTACTACAAATGGCACTTTGGCTAACTACAGACTTGAAAGTTTACTTAACATGTAAATTACCATTGCATTGCTTAAACTGGGGAGAAAAATAACCTCTGAGAATAAAGGTATCTCCACAGTAAAAGAGAAAAGAACATGTTCGATATTGTTTGTTTTCTATACTGGGTAGCAAAGTTTCATACAAGAAGCTAAATTTTATACCAATACTCTAAAATAACTCTAAAAGCATCCTCTGGAAGCTTTTGTGTTTCACTTTGATTACCTTTCCCTTTTCAAGTCAGCATTGGAAGAGCTGTCTCACCTAGAAATTTTAAGACTATGCACTTTAAATATGCTATCACACAAATCAAACAGATAAAAACTATGTGGACTGATAGATTGGCTCCATACCTTATTTTTGTGGAGAAGTGCAATGGAAAGGAGAAGGTGTAGAAAACGGACAGTTCTCTAACCCCGAGTCTTGACATGTAAATAAAGACATCTGAGGAGCACACAGGTTGGAAGCTGCTGTAACATTCTATCATAATTAGAAACATTTCAAGAGCCCTGTAATTTCCAATCAAAATTACAGTAATTTCTGATATACAAGCCATGATTCATGACAGAATTTTTACATTCCATGGGAGATTATAGTGGCCTGATGTATGACACACTGAGTACAGCACTAACATAAACAATTCAGTTTAATGTTTAAACAGCACTTGCTGTTTAGAATCCCACAATAAAAGAAACATATTATTGTAGAAATTATCACTTTGACAGTGATTGAAGGGTAGGCAGGCATGTGGCCTATAAAGCTATAATTTTTACAGTCCACAGCTTGAGTTTAATCATTTTGATATAACATTTCCAAAATATCACTTTAAATGTTCCTTACAGCATATAACTTAAGAGACAACGTCCTTTCTGTACAATGAAACTGAGTAAACTCCAAAACATGAAGAACAGAAAAGTCAAAAAAAGATTGTCAGAAAAACCTCCAGCACTTAAATGCTGTCGGCCTGAGAAACATTGGTCTAAATGATCATTATCAGCTTTCCCTGGAATATGCTGTATTTTTCTATGAAGCAATTTTAGAAAAGTAAAGGAATGGTGACTAAGTGGACTTAACATTTAAACTAATATGAAAATTCAACATTGCAAGCATTGGTGTCTTTACCATTTCCTTCAAGCGTTGGTATAATCTTGCTTCCAGTCTTTCTCATTTTTATGTATGCTTTTCCTTTACTTACTTCTCGAGTATATTCTCACTTAAAGCAATGCTTTTGCATATTCCGGTGATCTTCCTCAGAAGACATGTCACTTATGATAATCACACCCAACAAGTGCTTGCTGTTTTCCCTCTCTTGCCACTAAACTTGACAGGAATTCAGTTGAAGAGAACAGAATAGGAAACCACACAACAAAGGCTTAAAACTGAATATGCAATATATACATATGCACACTCTCAGGTAACCATGCAGACACTGTATTCCACAATGATCCTAAAGGTTTTCTCAAATGTAACTTGTATAATTGTAATTTGTTAGAGGATTTGGGGTTTTTTTTGTTGTTCTGACAGGGACAGTGCTGCCCCACCTCCTGTGCACAGCCTCACTAGTGTTCCTGACCAAATATTTTCACAAAAAAACCCCAGCACCCCAGCATTCCTTGTTACAATGCATGTAATTGCTAAACATCAAAGTCTAGAGATGAATTCGGCAGCAATACATAGCGCCAGTTCACAGCTTTTGCCATATCCACACCAGCTAAGAAATTATGAACCTTGTGCTTTTTAAGCTGCACAAGATCCACGGGTGTGCAGCAAAGGCATATTGCTGGTAGGGAAGAGGAAGGCGTGTGTCTCAGGAAGTTGCTTCTCAAACCCTGCCTGGTCAAGGGTAACCAGAGATTATCTCTGGACTCAGCAAGGGGCTCCAAGTTGTGGTACCAGGCTGGTGTTCTAACCCACCCATGTTTTGTAACACAGAAACAGACCAAAACCAAGCGGGGAGGAAATAATCGCACAGGTTTGAGAGGCCGTGGCACCCTGGGAACTTTACCTGGCTTTTGGTTGCTGCAACCTTTGCAAAGAGTGCTTGAGACACCTTAGCTCTCTTCATTTCCTGCTGAATCTCATCGTAAATGGAAGCATTAATGTTCATGGAATTATTTTCTGTCTTTCCATTCCTCTCTGTAGCAATAGTAGCAGTTTTGACCTAGAAAATACATTTTATGAGACATCTTTCATTACGAAAAAGTTATTTTCCGCTCTTTCCCTCCCCAAGCAGTTCCCATTTCCATTTTTTTCCTTTTATTCAATCTTGCTCTGATATTCTTGCAGCTTTTCAGAGACTTAACTATGTTACCCATGGTTCAGACAAGTAAGAAGCAAGAAAATTCAGCATATTGTAACAGGTGAGTGCATCTAAAATATGAGGTATCATTAACTGACCACCATGAATTTCAATGTCGTAAAACAAATTAGATGTCAAACAGCTGTGCAGAGACTCCTGAATTCTTATATGATTTCTTTGTCCCTACTCATTCATGAAACCAAGATAGAGCTTTCTTAAAACTTTTAACTTGAGTTGTATCTCACGTTCATCAAATATTTATTCTTCTTGCAGTCAAGGTTAAAAAAGAATAACATGAAAACAATACAGAATGATTACACTACCAACTCCATACTGCATCTGCAGCATTAAGGAAACAACAAAAAGTACATCAGTAGGGACATGGTGTGCAGAAGACTATCCTTTCCTTCATCATCTGGAGATGGCAGAAGCAATGTTTCAACACCAAGAATCATCCCACCAAGGTTACAATGCAGTTTCTACAGTATCAGTTGAGGAACAAAAAAAATCAGCAGTTACCCAGTTCATCCTACAGTATTCTCAACAGTTAAGGGTAAGGGTCTTTCTTTAGCAGCTACTCTTGCGATGCTTGCCCAAGAGTAGTAAACGGAATGGATCACTAATCCCAAAGTGGACCAGATGAAAGACTAGATTTCTGTCAAGAATCCACAAGGTGATGATGCAGAATCAAACCCTTATATTTCCATTCAAACCTACCAGTTCATAGTAAGGTTGTTGAGAGCCGAATTCCTTTAGCCATTCAGAAGTTATATGTCTAGTCCACGTTAGTTAGGCTATTTCTAAATCTAATGGAAGGAGTCTGGCATTTCCAGAGGGCAATTCAGTCTACTCTCAAGTGTGTATCTAAAACCACACTTTCACTATCAGTTTTATCCAGTGCAAGTCAGCATCTTCCTGTGCTCTAAAGTCTCTTGAGGTTCAAAGGGAAATCATGACAACGTTGTAATTCATTTTCTAATCTCACACTCTATGAGCTTTCATATGCCACAGGTCTCACAATATAAGAGTCACAGGGTTTGGGTGAGAGACATACTTGCAGAAACCATCAGCCCATTTTTTTCCTAGAAATGTCACACCTAATTTGTGTTACCTATCCTCCCTAGTGCTTTTAAGATAAAGTAATCTAGTCCAGAAACTGGGAGCGCACACCACTTTTGCTGAACCTGATTTGCCTGTCAAGCTTTTTAGGAGCTGTGCAAACACGTGCCCATTAGTTGCAAGGGATGAAACCCCAGTCCACACACATTTCCACCTGTTTCTTTCTGGCATGCATTAGCACTTTTTGGTGTCTGAAAAGAGGAGTCCTAAATGAAAAGGGAAATGAAGAAAAATTCCACAATGTGGCATGCAGCTTATCACATAATTTGCTCTCATATGAAAACAACTGGTACTTGGCAGCCGTGACCTGCAGAGTGAGGAGTTTCCTTTTCTGCAGTGTGAACATTTTGCAGACAACACTGCAACACTGCAGTGCAGGACTACAAAGCCTGGGCCAATGTCTGTTCAGAAGCATTTGAGGCACCTGGCAGTGAGCACCATGAGGAGCAGCACCACAAACCTCCCTTCTTCCCACTGCAGAGTCAGAAAGCGCATGCCTCATGCTGGGCAAATCAGCACGGGGCTGCAAGAGCAGGTATATCTCCTAAACAACACAGAGTGAAATCATTTGAAAATTACAAATTTTGTGGTGATTTCATGACCTTTAAATTAAAAGAACTCGCTGAAAGATAGCTGACAACCAATGGCGATGTTAGTAACCGGAGACAGCGTTCTCTGCTTGCATGTAAAAATCAGGCTTAGCTAAATCACAACATGAAAAAGTGACGGCTTTGTCAACACACCTTCTTGGACCTTAGGTTTAAATATTGGCAAAGTCATTTCAGCCTTCCCAAAGAAATATTTCTAACTTGTAACTAATCTTTGAGTACCCTGACAAGGAGACAAAAAGAGGACAAAGGTATTTAGCTGGCATCCATAAGTCCATAAGTATCTTTTGGGAAGAAAACACTTTGCTCTTGTGATCCAGATCAAAATGTGTCTTCTGTAAGCACAGTGCCTTTTTGATTGCTACTCAGCTTTGCATTGTAGCATTACTTCATAGACCACTTGAGTTGTGAAAACCCAGTTCATCAAAAACCAAGACTCACACACCATTTTGGAGACATAATTTAAACAGTCTATGTTGGTCCACACTTTTCAATGCCCAATTTAATACAGATATGCATTTAACCCGGAGGGGGGAATTATTGAAAATCCTCATTCTGGTTAGCAAATTATATTCATCTTTATACAGGTAAGACAAACTCAACATCATCTGTCAGTGAAGTTAAAACAAACAGAAAAAACACCTATTGCTTGCTGTTGGTATTGAATTAGAAATTGAACAACAAAAAACTCTAATATACGCATCAAAAAGCCACATTAGTCCAAAGAGCTTCAGGAGAATAAAAGTCTTTAAGTTATAAAATGATGTTTGGGGATTATCAAGACTCGTTGTTCACAGCCGTAACCTCTCTCTCAAATCTACATCACTGACCAAGTATAAAAATTCTTCCCCCGCTTCTTAATAACTTCTCTTCAAAGATCAGGTATAAACTGTGGCTGGACTAGATGGACCATTGGTCTGCTCTGGTCTAATGAATTCCATGTGATAATGCTAATTAACCTCTTGGAGAATATCCATACATAAAACTGTTTCATAATTTATACATAGAAAGCATCGAGGCTGTTGTGTTGAATTTAGAATTGAGTTCAAGACAGGGGCTGTTTGAAGTTAGGTTGAAGAAACAACCTCCTCCTCAAAAAAGCCCAACAGAAAACAAAAAAGCCCTCAATGGTGCAACTTCAGGACTTGGGAGAGGTGGAAAAAGTATTCATTTTGGAGAGAAAAACAAAACAAAACATAATCTCTCATCTCACCCACACTTAAGCACAACCTCCCACCCTACCCACACTTTTAGCCACATTTTCTGTTTAGGAAAGAAACCACAGATCAGCTAATTATTTTTTTTAACAGTAAGCAACTTTTGCAAATACTAACTGAACAAGGGAGGGTTATTTACAATTCTAATATACTGAAAATCAGAAATTTGTTTGGCCCTCTTCCTGTCACCATTTTAGCTTTTCTTTTAAAAATACTTGAAATTGCCTCCCCCCGCCCCTCCCCAACACTTCCCTTTTGGCCTGCCTAGATATATCTTCTCATCAAGTAAGACTGATTACAGTAGCAAGCAGATGTGGATTAATTCAATTTTCCTAAACAAAGTACAGGTTGTTATAGAAGGAATAACCAATCTGAAGCTATTTTCACAAACATGGAAGCTCATTTCTTCTCCATTGAAACTGAAACAAAAAAATCTTTTATAACACATTCTCATAAGTACTATTTTAGCTCGGGAACAAAAATCTTCTTTAATCCTGGTTTAGCTTTTAATATTACATCGTACATTAAAATTCATAAAGTAGTTCATTCCAGGCAAAACAAACTACTTTTCAGTTCTGCTCTGCAAATAGCACAGGAGGTACAATAAATGCTGTTGCTTTCAGAACAGCTTTTATCAGGACAAGGTTTACTACTCTATTATTACAGTGGCGCCTGGAAGTGCAGTTATAGTTATGTGTCAGGGTTTCCATTAACTCTCCTCCTTCATGGTGGTTTTTGCGGGGGGGCTGAGAGAGTTGTGTTTATTATTTTGTCCCTTTTTACGTTCATTAAAAAGCAACTTGGCACAAAGACTATCAACCTAAATTTCAAATTTTGTAGACTTCAAAATTTTGCTGGTGGCGACGTATGGCATGTGCAGGTGTTTCAAGTCCAGGGCTTCACCATCAAGTTTTAAGGGAGCTGGTGTCACCCAGTTCCTTCCAATGAAGTTCACTGGTCCTCAGAAACCTGCAAAGCAGTGTCCTCCAAAAGACCAGTCTTTCAAGAGTGACATCTGGTTTCTGGGACCCACGCTGCTTTAGCATGATGGAACTGTAATTTCTCTGTAGCCAGACGGAGGCCTGGATTCTATTTATGAAAACGAAGGTTTTTGTACATTGAGTACCAAAGACCATGATTGATACAAGATTTGTGGATACTTCTTAAAACATTGCCTTGTATCCTGCTCTTGATGTTACAAGTATTCTGCTTTTACACAGGATGATGATGGACCCCAAGACCTAACTAAAATTTTCCTTTCGGAATATGGGTGGCAAGAAGGATTTCTTCCTCAGCTCTGCTGAAACTGAGATTACTTGTCCTGAGAATGAAGTGTGCATAGTTTTATGAGGGCTAACAAGCTTTAACCTGAATACTTTGGAAAACAACGTCTGTGACTTGGTCACCCATCTCTGTCTTCCCTCAAAGCTGTACTAAGGAGCAGGGAGTACTATTCCTTTCACACTCTGAACTGCCCTGATGAGAGCGACAGGACATCCCTAGCCCCTCTCTGGGTAACTCCATCCACACTGAACATAGTTCAACACTCAGTGTCCTCTGAAGTATCCCTACATCCTCCTGTTCTTACACAATGTGCAATAGACTCATCCTCTATACTTGACTTAAGCCTCCCCAGAAAGGATCTCTGTGAGGTGATCGGCAAGACAAAGGTGTTGGAGAGGAAAATAAAACAGAAACAGAACATGAAAGTAACTTTCATTAGGTTGGAGAGGTACTGCGTTGTCTCCATACAGTATCTACCTGATGGAGATGCTAATATTTATAAACTTGACTGCCCTATGGATGATCCTGACAGACAAGCTTCTGCCCCAGAAGGTGGCAAGATGAATAATGTCCAAGGGGAAAAATCTCATGTATGTTGCCTCTTTGCACTCAGTCCCCCAGTGTTGTAGGTAGTACCAGGCTTTTTACAACCTGACCAGCTTGGAGGGCTATACATGTATTCCAAAAGCTCATGCATTGGAGGCTAATGAATTCAATTTTTTTTGTTAAAAATTTTGCTTTTTTTGTTCAAGTCAGAGAGAAAGGGAGAAGTAAGGGGGACAAAGAGCTTCTTAAAGGATTTCAAAAAAGAATTGGAAACAATCCAGATACATTAGCTCAAGTAGCAACTAATAAGAATGCTGTAGAAATGAGATAAATTCAACACAGTTCCTTCTAACTCAGGCACCAGGGTTTCTGCTTGGTGAGTTCCTCCTATCCTATCAGACCTCCAAGGTCATGCTTTCTGTTTTTGCATGCAAGAGTATGCAAAATTCACACAGAACAAGCTCAGCTGCTAAATGGTTAAGTCTGCTCTACTGTCTGGCCACCAGTTGGCAACACAAAAATGCAAAATAGATCCTTTTCAGGATGTTTATTTTCACATCCTTCCGAAACTGATAACTTGCAATTGCAAAATAAACCTTCATGTGTGGCATATTAGCTCCCATTTTTCATGGTTTCATAGTTTAATTGTTTCAAACGTTATACTGGTCTAAAGATTTAATATTAAATATGTTGACTCTTGCATAAATTTTGTTGTCAGGATAAACGGTCTGTTTTGTCTTTCAATAGTTACCCAAGAAACTCGCAGTTAAGCTAGAAAAATATTATGCTGTATTTCTATATAGTGAACTTTTAATAATTGTTTAGAATAAACTCAAGAGTAAGGATACTAGTAGTTTTACTTCCTTGGTATCAAATATTCAACCACCAACCAACTGGGGGCATTTGGTGGGAAGAGTAGGGTATCAGAGCAGTAGACTGCATTAATAATTTTGCAGTAACCTGATTATAATGTATTTCCTCTACGATTTGTGAAGTTATACTTGTCAGTGCAGCAACTAGAATATTTTACTATATTTTCTTGCATTAAGTATTGTACTTATGTAATCAACACAGATATTTCAATTTCTAACTTAGGGCTCTGAACACTGAGTAGCAGGTGGTAAGTGCTACACATGTTTGTAGGTGGGTAAGTCTGGCAACATGTAAAAAGGTCACACAGAATCCCAATTCAGAAGTGCCCACATCCTCAATCTATCCACTAAGTAAAGGCATATGTTTTGCTGAACGATATAGAACAATATAGTAAGTAGAAAAAAAACCTATTTTTTTCTGTAGACCTCAAGTCTTAATCTATACCGTTTCCTTGTTAACCTGTTTTCCTTTTGAAAAGGATCAAAACAAAACTGTATGCTGTTTCCACTTTGAACTGTCACAATTAGGTTAACTATACTCGTGACTCCCACTAAAAAAAAATGAAATGTAATTATGAACAAGAGCACAGTAGAGACAGATAGATCTCCCACCTTCAGCCCCTGAGTTTGGACTTACAGTATGTTTTGTCAGTTAAGAAAGCCCCTAAGTCTCACTTTCTTTTTGGCTGCAAGGGATTTATACAGTTCAAAGTGTGAATTAAAACCAATACAAGGACTACCTCTGACTTGACATCCTTCTGGAAGGTCCTGTAATTAACACTGTTCTCTAGCTGTGAAATTGCCCAAGACCACTTGAGACAGAGTGAGACATTACCTTGGCAGAAAGAGATAAGAAGGAGGGTTAGCCTTTGCTCTGAACTACCCAGGCTGAGGAAGAAGGTACAGATACTAAACCAAACTCAAATGTTATTTTAAACACAGTTATCTATATTTAACTATTTAAACTACATCAGTAGATTCTCATCATTTATCTTGAGTATCTATAGTGGATTTCACAGACTAAAATCACTTAATGACAACAAAACCAGACTATTAGCACAGCCTGTTCTTTCTGCTACATTTTTTTTCTTCTTATGAAAAGTACCGCAGCAGGTCAGAGTGATCTTCTGTCCTTCCTTTTCCTACAATTTTGTTATTTGCCCTTAGTACCCATTAGCTGCAGGAAAATTAGAAAAATAATATTGAGGTATTTATGGCATTCAGAGTGGATATGGAATATAGTCATAGGTAGAAGCCTGGGGCTGCTTTACAAAAAAATGCTCTGTGTTTATATACTCAACCATCACAAAATTCCCATAATCCCAAAGCCTTGCTATTTACAGCAAATCTGGACTGTGTGTACATCATGGTTTCCACATATTTACAGATCAGTTTCTTTTGTCCTTGCATAGGTACAACCTTGAGCCACAACAATGCAGAGTATTTCAGAAAATATAGTCTTTTTTGGAGGGTTTCATTCACAAACGTGTTTCTTCTTTCTGGAAATCCTATGCATTTCTGCAGCTCACACGTGTATTCGTCACGTACCCTAAACCCAGTATCAGAGAATCCTTGATATACACAAGGACAACACCCCTGAAACTCTGATTCCCACTCTATCAAATTTTATAATTTTGTGAGAATTAAATCAATGGTCCCACTAGATTTTACAGAAATCAATAGGTGAACAAATATCAAATGAAGCTTTAACGAACATCTTTCAGAGTGAGGGATACAGCAAGTCTGCTATGGTATCCAGTTGTCAGGAGGTCAGTGCACCGAGCACAGTTTTGGGATGGAGTCGTCCTTTCCTCATCCCTTTAGTGCTACTGGTTCATTTTCTGGAAGATAATTTTAAAGGCAATGTGAAATATTCCTTCTGCTTTCATTCCCACTCAGTTTAGTCATCTGAATCCTTCAAAATCACTGTTTGAACCTCTAACATAAACAACACCACCTGAAAATCATAGGAAAAAACAAACAACAACAACAACAAAAAACCAGCTAAAAGACAGCATTTTCCAAGCCCAGTAAAGCTTGTATCCCTACAAGGTGAGCCAAAAACTCTGTAGGGGCCATAATGGATAGAATTTATCTCAAAACTAGAAAATAGGTAGTAATAAACTGCTGCTATCATCCATTATATTTCTTAAATTTAATTTGTGACATGCACTGCAAATAATGATTCTATGAGCATTCAAAAAACCACAACACTAAAAGCTTTCTTCTTTTTAAGAAAGGTATCACCCACAGAGCAGCGAGGAAACACAATGAACAAATCTCAAAGGCAGTGAAAGTGGTTTACTTGTGGAGGCCGGGAAGGCGGTGTGCTTATGAGAGGTGCGGGGCCCATTGCAGAGGCTGCGTTCAAGCTCCTTTCCCTTTCATCCTGGTAAATCCGATCTCGTTCCGCTTCTGGCAGCTGCAAGAAGTTCTGCATAGCCCGAAGGTTTACCAGCAAGGACTGAGAGGCAGTCTTGGGGTCTTCTTCCTTTCGGAGGATTTCTGAGAGCAAGCCCTGTAGGGAGGGAAGAGAACAATATGCTGGAGAGTTAGCCTAGGTGACAGCCTGGAAAGCCATGCTCTGCAAAGCCATTGCTTCTCAGCCCTATTTCATATTTCCACTGGGCTGAGAACAAGAGCCGCAAATGCTCTATTTGCCTCACATAGGAATATATTAATGGCATTTTAGATAGCAGAGAAGAGAGCCTCAATTGTACCCTTAATTTTATTAAGCATCTGTTTTACATACAACATAAACTGATTCTGCCTAATAGGTCTCCTTCCTTTTAGTGGCTTAACTTGCCTTGAAATCTTTCACAGCCGACAGACAATCACAAGACATTAAGAATAAGTGAAATACAGATAGTCCAGAGGCATGACACTGGGGTGTTCTCAGGCTTCCCAGACAAATTGCATAGCCAATCTAAACAAATGCCTTTCCATATTTCTAGGAACTTAAACAGCTCTCTAAAAGGAAGTGATATTTCACAACTAATCCGAGATGATAAACTCTCGATGTCCCTGTACTGCTTAACTGACTGAGTTCCATATTTTTGATTTTTTGTTTCTAGAGTTGTATTTTGGAGTTTAACAAGAACTGAGGAAACTCACGTTTGGATACTCTCCCTCTTGCACCTTCCTTCTCCTCCCACCATCCTCTTCTTTTCACCAGGATGACCCTAATTCTCACCTACTCCGTGGCCTGGGCTATTTATTTGAGCACTTGCTTTGCAGATCTCATTTCCTAAGTCCACTCATCATTGTTGGTCTTTGACCACTTTCAGAGTCCAGCAAGGACAGACAAAAGTGAGCTCTGGGGAAGGAGAGGAAAACAGCATAGCAGCAAGCCAGAGATGGGCAGGATGCAGACAACAGCAGCTTATACAGACCACACCAGGTTTCCTATATAATCATTTCATTTCAGTTCTCCACAATAGAGTGGGCCTGGGGGTGTGGGACACCTAATTACTCTAAAAGATGAAATATTTTTGGACCTGTGAGTACAACTACAACTTTTAATGTCAACAGGTTATTGAAATCTCCTTTCCTGTCAAATTCTCCTTTTAAATTACAAAATGCTCTACTGTCTTGAAGTAACAAGGTGGTGATAAGAGAACCAACTTTTGCAAAAGCAAATGTGAACTTTTTCGAATAAATTTTGTTGCCATGCTGGGATAAGGAGAGGGTTGTTACAAGAGAGAGGCTTTTAGTACTAATGCAACTAGGGAACAAGGATGTGATTTTAAAGAAATAACACAACCCAACGTTTCTTTTCCTAAAGAACTGTTGTAAATCATTTGAGATAACGGAAGGGTGAATCAAGGGAGGGAAGCGATAAAAAACGCTGAAACTAACTAAGAGTGGCAATCCCAGCTGAAGATATCCATTCCTAAGGGAGCACAACAGAAATATACAGCCCAAGCATTAGCTTCCTCTGTAGGGAATTCTGATGCTTAGATCACCTGTGGAAATTGTCATTTTTCTCAAAGATCCTAGCCTTTCAGGCAAAAGCCCCTTATGATGGCACTGCTGCAAAGCCACTGCTCTCAGGCAGCAGCTGTGCTCAGGCAAGGTCAGAGCTCACCCAGTGTGGCTCTCAGCTCTGCATTTGGCCCTTCACTCCTCCACATGTCGCAAGGGTGATAAGGCTGGAGGTCCAAACTGCTACGCTGGGGCCAACTTGGTCCTCATGGCCCTGTCTGTGCCTGTACGTATAACAGTGAAATTGAATGGAAAAACAAACATCCTTTCTACCATTAAGCATGAAAAATAATTTGGAGGAAGATTACAAAAACAAAACCTGGAGGATAGTTTCTTACCACTATTTCTCATCTCTACTCATTTCTCGTATCCAGACAGAAACTACTTGAAAGGTAAATAAATGAGTTACAGAAAAAAGTGGCATTTGAGTGGTTTTAAATTTTTTCTCAATGATCAGTCTAATAATAAATTTGTTTACTAGAAAACATGGAAATTAAAAACTCGTGTTTTTTTACTTCTAAGTGCTCAAACTCAGTTTCTATTGTTTGCCAGTGCTGGAGTTATATGACCCATCCTCCCAAGGCAAAAATAATTTTGATGGAGGTGTAAGCACATGTGATTTCTGACTGCTACTGTGCTGAAAACAACCACACCAGGATTAAAAAGAAAGAAAAAACAAACTCAAGTGGACTGATCACTGGCAGGAGAGAGGAATCTTTGCTAGCTGCCAGCCCCACGTCAGCCACAGGAAATGTCCTTGAAAAATACTTTAGCCCATAACAGAAAATATTTGCTCATATAAGCCTTTGCTACATAGTGGGCAGCTAAAAAAAAAACCAGCAAAAAAAAGGCTGTTTTTCTCACACAACTTTTTCCCTTTCAGTGAAATAAGCAAACAAATAAAACTGGGGTGTTTTTTTATTATTATTATTTTCCCTGCATTTGTTAGTCTAACCATTGCTGCAGGACACCTCTTGGCAATTAGAAATGCCATTAAGTATTCATTCCTCTCTCCTTCCCCCATCACTGCCACAACTCTCTGCATGAGCTGGGAGCTGAGCAGAGGACACAGATGCAAAGAGAAGGGAGACGAGAAAGCAGCGAAAAGGCGAAGATGAGGTTGCTTCTAGGAGCTTTGAACCTAGAAGTCTGCATTTAGGTAGAAATAACATGAAAAACAGGGTGTAGTACTATATGGAGGCAAAGTATGCTTCTAATATTTATTGCTACTGCTTCAATTCTGAGCACAGAACTTCAGCTAAAGATTGTTAGACAAGATGTTAAATAGGAAAATCCTAGAAAGAAAATATCAGCTCTCACACCTTGCGCCATGCTGATGTGCTGAGATTTACTGTTCATTTCACCAAGCTTGAATTGGATTGCCAAGATACAAGTCCTAACGTTGTCTCTTGATACTGTACCTTAGGTTGCATTAAAAGCTAAATGCTGTTTTGCATAGAGCTTATATACACTTTTAGGCTCAGTGTTCTCATTGTTCATTCCTCGTTTTCTTTTCATACTGAAAACATATTTTCTTAAAATGTTACCAGATCTCATTGAAAAAAAGGAAAGTTTACATGTCATCACAAGTATAATTGATTACTAATTGCACAAAAATGTTCAATAAATACTATCAGGGCTTTCAAAAGCTAATTATGAATTCTTTAAAAATGGAGATAAAGTGTCTGCCAATATGAACAAAAACACTGCCTGTCTGGCCTCCAGTTTGTCTCCTCTTTGAACGTAATCACTGATTCAAATAGATTTTATCACCCTGATAGAACTTCAAAGCTCCCAGAAGAAAAATGCAATTTGCCCAAACCTCCCCCAAAACACTCAGAACATCCCTGAACGCTCTTCCTCTTGGTTGCGGGGTGCTCCCATCCCATGTCCAGGTGGAAGATTATTTGCAAGCTCCACCCACAAGCTTGGATCCCTGCCAAGTAAGTTATAAGCAGACACATTTATCTATGTCGCTTAGTAGCAAGAGGAGAGCTGTCATGATAGTGTAATAGCACCTTTTTACCTTTTATTCAATAGTGATATGGATAGTGTGCTTTTTCTTAAATTACACTACGAAGAATTATATGAATACACTGGCAATTTCTGTTATACTTAAGCAGGCAAATTTCTCTCTACCACGTAATTTACAGAACTCAAATTCAATAAAACATTACATGATGGTCCATTACTGTTATCAATTTTGAATAATCCATCTTCATTTTTCATTTTACTGGAAAATAAAGTGTGCCAAAGACAAAGTGGAAGAAAAAAAAAGTGCCCGAGAAGGTGGCTGGTGTAAACTTAGATTTTGTTTTAAAATTACACAGAGTTGTTTGCTGCATCCAAGTGTTCTCACTTGAAATAGCAATTGCCCAGAATTAGCATGAGCACAGTCCTAAATACACAGAAGTTTTCACATATGAGAAAAGGTATTATGTATGAATGAAAGTCAACATATCCTGGCAGCTAATATTTTAAACAATCATGGGGGTGAAGTAGAAAAGAAGGGCAGAGAAAAGGTATCTGGTAGAAACACTGAAAAGTACTCAAAAACCTTGAGATGAGAAACTGTCAACGATGGGAAGAAGGAAAATTACAATAGTCAGACATGGCAAAAGCAGCAAAATGCACTCGCCCTCCTCTCTTGAAGATGGAGCCAAGATGTCATCTCTGCACAGCAGCACTCAAGTTCATACAGCAAATGTTATGGCTGAAAGTGTACACAAACAGCGACAGGCAGTTCCGAGTTACAGTTCCGACCACAACTGTGACTAACACAAGTTCTTGCTCGTGCAGTATGTACATGCCACCCTACCATGCACCAGGTTAACCTACACCTTCAAGTCAAACGCCAGACTCACTTGTGGGAACTCAAGCTTTCCGTTTCCTGACTCATGTTCACATTTACAAACACAGACGATAGAAACAGTAGAAGAGTTTGTTTACGGCTCCAAAGATGGTTCAGCCAATGCTCCACTCCAGCCCTCTCAAGAACAAAACTAGTAGAGAACCTCACAGTTTAACTGCAAATTTGGAGGGGCGGGCTGAGCCTATCTGCTGAGAGGCCAGCCTGCGGCACTGTGCTTTGGGGGGCTGCCCTGACGCATGGTGAGTCACCTCATGGCTGCCAGGCCAGAAAGCTGAGGACAAATGCTTTTCTGGCCAGCAAAGTGCAGAAACAAACACTGAACACACCCTTTCAAGAGAGTGGAGGTTTCTGTACAGCACACTGACATCAGCCACAAAAATATTGTTTATTAATTCAGTTGACATAGCAGCTCAATTTACCAAAATTATCCTAGCAAACAAAGAGACCCGTAGACACATTTGGTAGCCAAGCTTGAGGTGAAACTGGGATCTGCTAGCACAAATCCTGACTCAACAAACTTTTCCATGGTGCACTACAAAGAGGTGCTAACAGGATTCAATCTGTTTCTTTGCAGTCAGTGAGCTGGAATGGCAACTGCTGAAGGACAAATAAAACTTCAGACCCCACTGAACACTGAAGCTTTCTTAGAAGGATCACTGGGAAATTTCTAGTGGGGAGAGGTGTTTCACCCTCCAAAACTGCTTCTGCTCCCTGCAACAATTGTTCTATTGTGCTTGTATAGAAGTTAATTTTCATTCAACTTACAGCTATTTGGACTCCTCTGATTAAACTTTGCAAGGCACGTTCCTGAGAACTACACATTTTCCAGTCTGCCATTTTCAAGTTAAGGATAAAGGGGAAATTATCCTAAAAGATATTAAACACATCCTTTCCATTTCTAGGATGTGGTTGAGGCTTTTTCCCCTAACTTATAGATTTTCATTTAAAAACACCCAAAAACCAAAAAAAAAACCCAAAAAACACATCCTAGTTTTCAGAAGTAATTTCAATTTCTTTCTTTTGACCTGGGAAGATGTAGCAATACTTCTAAAATAATTTTTGCCTCCAAATTAAAAATTATTGACAATGAGGGGCAAGTGTTGAATTACCACACTAAGCTGGTAGAACCCACCCTTCCTACCCAAAACTACCACTGAACTCTGTATTCATTTTGTAAAGCATGTCTTCAAAACAAGAAGTGCCAACACCTTCAGCCAATTCCATCAAATTCCATGCTTACCATCTAAACATTAAATTATTCTTACTTTATAGTTCACTTCCTTCCTTAACTTTTATGCTGAAAACAAATCTCTCCCCTCATCTGAGACCATATCTCGACACCAGGGCTTTTTTTACACTGAACTCCTAACTGATTTCAATGAGATCTTCTCCCTTTAGAAACTGATGACATGATATGGCCCCTGGACAAGGCTCAAATTTGCTTATGACAGCTTCAAAAATGTCAGTGGTAAGTCTGGGTTATCTTTCTATCTCAGAAAACAGTAGATTAATTTAAACAAGCTTTTTCACTTGCTTTAGAAAAAAAAAGGCGGGGGGAGGGGTAAAGATATTACATCAATATTAAAAAATAACTTCTAAATAGCATGTTATTAAATTGTTGCCCTAAATGGATGTATCCTTGAGTAAGCTGTGGCGAATTTCAAAGTATAGTAAGGAGAACAAATTTAAATGCTTTCATATATGAGTCACATGTGTCTCTGCCTATGTTATACTTGGACATTAGCTGTTACTGTGGGTAAAGTTAACAATTTTCAGTTTTGCAAAAGTGAAATGTGCCTACAAAAAACTACTCTGGATTTCAGCAGGGCTTCACCTCATATGAAAAGTACGCTGAGATATTTCTTGGCAACACTCAGGCTAATATTGTCTAGGCTCTTGGTATTTTTCCTTTCTGCTCCCTACACTTGCCACAATAGATAAAAAATACTTTAAAATATCACACAGCTGACTGCAAATACTAACTTGATTAGCTAACACAATTTGTAGGATATAGGGATACTACTCTGTGCTCTATCAAGCAGATTTAGTTGAAAACTGCGAAATATATTACATATATATTTCATATCTCTCCATGGGATTTGTTTTCAACACTCATTTTGTGGTTTCCTCCCAATTTTGGATCACTTTGAACACAATTTACCAAACTGCTTAACCACAATGTCTGTGGAAGAATTGAACTTAAAACAAATATTTAATAACATTTGTAACATGAAAAATATATAGTAAGCAGGAATCAGCATTTGACCTAGGAATCTGGTTCTACAGTTGCATTCATCACATCTCAAGAGCATCATCTCATACTGTGTCACATAAATTCAATGTCCAGTCAGAATCAATTGTCCTTCTGCTTCAAGTAACAAACATTGCTCATGCACAACTGATAAGACCAAAAGCTGTGTGCACAACTAACTGACAAAAATGAACAAAAGACTGTGGAGGGAACAGAAAGTTGAGAGAAAACAAGCTGCTTTTAGGCAAGTCTGAGAAAGAAGCAAATATACAATGAATTATTTATTTTCTGAATTATTTGCTTGGCTTTTTGTCCAGGTAAGATGGCAGCTGTAAGCCATTCTAACTTGAAGCTACTATTACTATTTCAATAATTTATAGTATCAATAGTTAAAATATTAAACACTGCTTTAAACAAAACTCTATGTCACTTATTTGTAAATACAACAATTGACACTGCCTGGACGCAACTTATGTAAGCAATCCTTCCATGAGTTCATCTGTCTCATGAAATTTGGTATGACAGACCTGGATCCTGAAAACCTCCTCTGCTGTTGAGAGGATAGACATATACACATAGAGCTCTACAGAGAATTCATGTCATGGACTCTACTCTCTTTCAGCCAAAAGAGGATGTGGAGATTTTTAGGGCAATAATAATTCAGAACAATTACAAATGACATGCTGATTCAAACCTGGTACCAGTGTATTTGAAACAGAATATTATTCTCTAAGTGATGCAGCAAGAAGCATTAACATTTCAGAAGCCAAATTTCTCTTTTTTTTGGTCATATTCTATAAAGGATAAATACTTGTTCCTTAAATTCACAAATGTGGAATCTAAAGAAAAGTTACTTGTCTCTTTTTTCAATACTTCCTGTTAAAAAAAATCCTACTTTCTTCTCTGTTAAAATAGACTTCAAAATTTTGAAATCATATTATTCACATTGGATACACTGACATTTCTTCCATAATTTCTGCTTGATTAAATTCCATGCAACATGGCATTAAGTTAAATTCATAGAGCAGAATAAATTATAACAGGGTTAGCTTCTAAAACAGGTGTAAAAAATAACACATTTTAGTGTTACTTATCAGCTTTGCTAGGGCTAGCTTTTTCTGCACTGAAGAGATGAAGTATATGTTCTGACGTGGACATCGGCAATCTCAGCAACAAACTACAAAAATACATGAAAAGAGTAGATGATCTAAAAATAAAGCTTTTAATCTTTGCAGAAGCCTGAAAAGATGTTATTAATGACTTTTACTGGAAAAAAAAATAAAAGCAAAGAAGAATAAAAGACCATCTCGGGTACACCTGGGAAAGAAGGCAGATTGTTCGGTGCATGCATTTGGTCAGTACAGGTATATCTTTGCAATGCAAATGCCAATCTATTGGGTGACTTTGTGAGCGTTTCTGCATAGAGCTGTTTATTTCCTTTCCAGGGAAGATTCAGCTGTTCATAAACCATCATAACTGAAGAGAAACCAAGGTGTCTGTAAGAACAGCGGTTATTTCCACAAACTAGTCACTGAAGACATCTGTACCATATCAACACGGACAATGGTCCTGTAAGGAAGCATGGCTCCTTCACAGGAGCTTAGTGACAAGGTAAAAGTGAAGAGAGAGACTTCAAATGTGACAATTACTAAACAGAGAGAGAAAGAAGAGACTCTTAGGTTTTGGGTTTTTTAAATTAGAAAAAAGCTGACTGACCTGAGTTCGGTTAAAAGCCACACGTGCAAATACTGCCTGTGAGATTCCTGCTCGTTTCAGTTCGTCACGGACCCACTGGTAGATTTCGGAAGACACCTCTGTGTTTGTTGAGACCTGCTGCTCCAACGGCTTGTTCATGGATCTACTGACAGGAGGAGGGTGGTTCAAGTACTGTTGGTTTAAGGACTGCTGGGCTAGAAGTCTGTTCACTGCATACTGCTGGTTCAGCAACTGGGCCATTACCAGCTGCTGATTTACCAGCTGAGGGCTAATGGGAGTAGATACAAGTCCAGGATGCAGGTTTGGAAGTGGGGTCCGAACTGATGGTTGACTACCATGAGAAAGCTGAACAGGGGATGGAGGCTGTTCGGCTGTGTTCCCTGGGACCGGCTGCTGACCGAAGTTGACATGGTTGGCACCTTGCTGGGATAGTTCAGAAAGGCTATCCATCTCAACTACGGTGGAAAAGAAACATTGAAAAGCCAATGTAAGACTGAAAGTCACAAACCTCACGGTCCTTGCAAGACTTGCTAATAAAAATAAACAAATACAAAATGGTGCATTCAGGTTCAAGCTTACTGTACTCTCCAGTCTAGATGAGCAAGCCTATAGTATCACTGTTGTGCCTTTTTGCCTTCAAAATCAACCTACAAATAATGGTGTGGTGAGTATCTAAAAAACAAAACAAAAAACAAAAAGCCCAACATCCAACAAACTGTCTATCATTGTCTCTGGGCCCTTGGAGAATAAGCAGAACATCAGAGGTAAACCCACTCACTGAAACCTCTTATAACAAAGGAGTACCTCCCTGAGAGTTTTGCAAACCAGCAGCACAACACAACGGAACAGTGAGTGCGCAGTTGCAGTGCCCATCCTGGCCATGAAGGATACACAGGGGACTTCAGACAAGGCAGTAAGCAGTTAGAGAGGAGCAAAGATGGGGAAGGAAAACCACTCTGAGCTGCAGAAGACACAGGCAAAACAGTAAATGCATCTGTGCAGAGGGTAAGGAGGGCTGTTACGGGAAATCACACCCCAACTCAAGAGAGGAAGAAGCCCCCAATAAATGGTTTTATTCCTTCCATGTCCCCTCTATGACATCTGCATTTCCTAGCCACTGGAAATCTGTAACAAGCAGGGTGGGGTGTGGACCTCCCCATGCTCTGCTAATTTCTAGATGCCGCATCAATTGTATGGGACTGCTAGGAACTAGTATAATTTATGTAAATTACACAGATGGGCTGCTTTATCTTGCAACCATGTATGCATGGTTTTTTTCAGTGACTTGCAACATGGTTGATTTTTTTTTCTTATATTAACTCATCTGCCTTGACACACCCTCCTTTTTAATTAACAACGTAGTTTTTAACTACAAGAGTTCTTCCAGCTCCCCTCTTGTGCATGCTAAGATAATATTAAATAACTCTAGGCTGATGTAAAGGAGTCTCCTTTTAATCAATGTATGTCACTTTTTCATTTTAAACAATCGCAGTTCTAGAGCTTTAGAGATGCTGGTCTGGAAATAGCCTTAAGAAAATATGCTGTATTTAAAAACCAGAACTCCAGTATCTTCACAAAAGTGTTGTAGCATTTTTTTTCTTATACTAGTAAAAGCTTTGTTTTTTTTTTTTCAAATGAGGAGTATTTGAGCTTATGAACTTCACTAACAGTCATTCAGTGCAAGACCACCCTTTCCTCTATGGGGATGACAGCTGGAAGAAGAAATTGGCACCTGAACTCTCACCTGCATCCCTGCCTTCCCTCTCTGTCCTATCACGAGCAGAAATTTAAAAAAATATAAATTAAGCCAGCTGTTCTGCAGAGAGGTCTGATGTCCATAGCCTGGACCAGTCACCCAGAAGAGCATCCACTGCTCTTCATCTGTGTGGCTTTGGGAACAGCACTGCCTGTCCCCCCAGCATTAGGTTGCACAGGAATACACACAGTAGGGCTATATAGTAGAGATCAACCCAAGTGGGCCATTCACTTGGAATAGCAATTCAAGCACTTATCAGAAAAGTGATGCATTGTCTTCACTACACCCTTAAGCTATAAAAGGCAAGGAACTTTAGGTAGATGAATGATTTTGCTCCAAACATTGAAAGCTAAAACAAGGTCAAAATTCAATCTAAACAGGTCCCATTTCTTCAATCTGTTGAAAACTATGTAAAAATTTTCTGATATCAACTGTTCAAAATTATGTTAAGAAATAGTTTTTAAAAGGGACAATATAGAAAGACAAAAGATATTACAGAAATAGCCTGTCTCACTGATGGATTTTTTTCTCCAATAATTTACCTGTGCTTACTGAAAGAAATAAACAATTGTCACAACAACTAGTTTTTAAAATGAGTTGAAATCAGGACCCCAAAGTCAGAGAAAGACAGGAATTTATATAAATGATAGCACTCTTGCGGGAAGGCTGTGATAGTTATAGAAGCCTGTTTCTTTAAATATACATTAGCCAAAGCAAAGAAAAAATACAGCATTAAAAAAATCAGTCCATCACAGTTCCGGGAACAGGTTTTTTAAACAATTATTCTGGGCCATGGAAGATCTCTAGATTTACAGAATGACAGCTTTACATCTCTGGCAACCCAAGTCACTTTGGCTGTTTCAATAGCAAATATTTATTTAAATGAATTCTTTCACTATATATGTACTTTCTATATCTACTCATCAAAAGCATCTTAAACTTGTCGTGAAGGGACCTGGCTTCTTATATGACTGTGACAGACCTCAGCATGACACATAATGGTATGTATTCACCATCACAGCAATTTTTAATTTTTTTTTTTTTTTTGCTTACCCATCATATCTTTTGCCTTCTTGAAATGTTTATACCACCTTCCAAATTCCTGACATTTTGCTGCTGAGACATTTGCATAGTAAGTGCTGTTCACAATGGAAGAAATCATACTCTGTGTGAAAACGGGAGAAGAAGAAAAAATAATTTGTTATACAGAGCAGTACAAGTCAAAGCACGAATTATTTCAATTGTTCAAACCATTATATTTTTACAATTTGACAACCATACTGCGTTTTTAATCCTATCGTCCAAGGCCTTTTAAAAAACTCATTAATTGAGCATAAAACCAAACCAAAGTATATTGTAAATGGGAGTGAAAAAAGCAGATGTACTAAGGGAAGAACAAAGTTATCGACCAAGAAGCATCAGGCAACAGGATGGGCTGAGTTCGGAAGATGCTAATCTTGAAAGTGCATTTCGTTCATCCTACTTCTGCTTTGAAATTTGATTGACCCTTCTCATACCCACACAAGTTTACAGGCATACATATCCTTGCACTGATTCCAAAAACGCAAGCAATGACCCAAGCTACCCATGCCCATTCCCTTTGTGTCACTTATCATGGGGCAGAACCCAGAAAATTATAGGATGGAAGTTTATCTGAATGAACTATTAGTAGGATAAAACAAGCGGGTTTAGAGCAGGATAAAATATGCATGTAACAACTGAAAGCAAATGCAGGCTCGCTTCTCCTAAACAGTGTATTTTAAGTGAATCGCAGAAACAGGCTTATGAAAAGCTCTTATTGTCATGTCTAATTCTGTAACTGAATATTAGCTGTAAAATAGACCAAAGGATGATAGAGATTTTTTTTTTCTCAAAGGTTCTCGAGATATCAGATAGCTACAGTGAGAAATTTACCTTCTGCTCAGTTTTGACCAATTTTAAAATAGTGGAATTTACAATGCATAAAACTTTCAGTTCCAGTACATTCTTTTACAAAATCAATTAAGACTAAGCCCTGCAAAATGAGATAATGCTCCAACTTGAAAATTATACTCAATATATGATGTATGAACAACAAAATTAGCAAATGTAATTTCAATAGATTGAACTTTGCCATTCTTTAGATTTCCATGTGGAAAGTCGTTGCTTTTAGCTTAACTACAGGAATGGTCTAGCATATTGAGAAAACAATGACAGTCAAGAAGACAAAGCCTTGATTACTATGTTTCCTCACCATTCAGCATGTAACATATAGCTATAGCTGAGCTATCATAAAATCGATGTACAACATCAACCCTTTGTTACACAAACTGCAATGAACACTGAAAGAGTTTGAAGTAAAAATGCAATAAATATTACAGTAGTTCTTCTTTTGTAAGGCTAGTTCAGCTTCTGACTAAAAGTACTTTGATTATTGATCTTAGTGGTGTTCATTATAACCATTTTCGAACATATTACTCAGTAACAACCTATTTGTGGAGGCTTAGAACTGCTAGAGTGTGGCAGTATTACTCATGCCAAATGTGGATACTCTACTCACCAGGCAGCTATTTTCATGTTTCTCTGAATAACCAAAATTCTTACAATTTCTTGATATTAATCTGGCATTTCTGAAATTAGCTAGAAGCCTTTTGTCAGTGGCATAAAAGGAGAATGAAATCTTAATAGACTACTGCAACTTCAGCCTGAATGACCTGAACCAGGCTCAGCTGAACCAAATTTCCATTTCCAATATAATAGCAGTATCATTAATGTCTAATACTTACAAAGTTATTGTTTAAGCTCTTTTACAGATTAAATAATTTTAAACATGGGCACATGATACATAAAGACATGTTTTAAAAAGTCTTGCGGCTCTGAACTGGTAAATGATATGAATGTACAGTTACTACATGTGTAAAACCTGCAGATCTGCAGATGTAATGGGCCACCATCTCATATTAGTCTGTACATATTGTGTGGATTTCATTTAAACTTCAAGGTGTTTTTCTCTCATTTCACTTTGCCCCTTTCAGATCTCTTCTGTCCAATTAACTTTAATAAGTATGAAAACACATATATCAATAATAACTGCAGTGAATTACCTATTATTGATAAAGATGTTTGTCTAGGATTTCCTAGTCTTCACTTCCATGTCATTTTACAAGGAAGATATGCCAATGACATGGCAGCTTGTGACATCCCGTGCTTCTTCAGGAATAAATATAATACACTTACTTTATTTTACAAAGAGGGGACTAGTCTGTTTAGATAACACTGCTAGGAATTTTAGCTTTTTTGTCAAAATGTGAATTTCAGGGTCTGATGGCTAATATTGGGATTTTACTCCAGCACTTCAAAGTAGATTAAAAAAAAACCATAAACCCACAGGCATTGTCAACACATCTTAGAATGAAAATTATCCTGCTTTTTCTTTGAGAACACTTCATGCAAACATTCAAGTGAAATTACCTATGCTAAGAATCATCATCAGGAGGAATCAATGATTTATTTACTAATTCACTAAAGGCAAAATTTTACAAGCCAGATAAAATATTACTACCTTGTTAACTCAGAAAATAACTTGACAACACTGAATTTCATTGTTTCCATGCTTTATTTATTGTCATCAAACCTGCAGTCACATCAGTGCAGTGAGACGCACTTTGCTACAGGAATTCCTATTGCTGTAGAATCCTTACACATTTTATTACCAATCTACGTATATTAATGCCCACTATGTTTAGGCTCTAAAACTGAAGATTAACCCTGTCAGTTAGAAGTCTTCAGAGATCCATGACCTAGACTGGAGACATACTGAATTTTTTCTTATTTCCCGGGTCGTTACATGTGAGGATCTCCCCAAGTCTTGGCTGAGACTTAGCTTTAAAGGATTGTATTGGAAGCACATCATATTCAGGTACATAGGCATCCCTTATCTGTGAAGCACAGAGGCAGATGCTTTCCCGGTACAAGGATGACAAATATAAATATATCATACAAATATTCAAATTCACCACTCATAATTCTGATTTCTTTTTCATAAATGGCAAAGAAAATTGATAGAACACAAAAACTGCTCACAAATCCACAGTTTTAAAGTATCTCCTGGAAGTTTATCCTTGAAAGCAAGTGGTGAGACTTCAAGGTCTCAGATTTCTCTCTTTCCTCTCTCTCCATCCCTCCCCCCTTCCAACCATATCACTGGCAGTCCTGTTCTGAGAAACAGGAGATCTCATCTGAAATGGTGCCACCTTCATAGAAATCCCACTATTCTGGAATGATACCATCTGCTGCAGCCCAAGTGCTCTTTTTTTAGCCAAATAAGTTAATTATAATTAGGCATCCAACAACTGTGTGGAGGTAGGAGTAGAATTTGTTCTGAAGTTCAGCTGAGGTTCACCCAGCATAGTTTAAACACAACCACATTCTCTTAGAAAGATTAAACACCAGAGATTTGAAAACAATACACCATCACCTCTCAAATAAGTTGGGGAACTCCCTGGGGAAATATCTTAAAACCTCAAGCAGAACTCTCTTCATATGTCCATCAAATAAAACCTGACAAAACAGTAGCATCAGACACCTTTCCTGTTGTGCCAGAATCTAACTCAAGGTGCATCCTGCAAGACACAGAAAGACAACCTGAGCCTTTTGTGCCAGCTGGTTGCTGGAGCCACCACTGCAGGTGCTACAGGGGAGGCATTTCTGAGTCATTGCTTCTAACATTGCTCTCCAACCAGGTGAAGTATTGTTCGATCATCACTAAAAGTATACTGTTGTCCTTTTTGCAAAACAACAAAAACAACGTTAATCAGGTTAATTCAATCATCTAAACCAAAACTGTTCATGCTTTTCTGCCAAATCAACCAACCACAGCAAAATCTGTTATCAGTGATTGCTCAGCTTCCAGTCAAAAAAGCTTTTAACCCCCACAGTCCCAAAACTTACCCTAAATAACCTTAAAATTATTTTTATATGGGTAGAATGAGGTTGTTTTCATGTCTCATAAATGGGTAGTTGGGCTGCAGTATTTACACAGAACAAATACATACTAACACACTTAGCAGAGAGTAACAGACACAGCAGTTTCCTAAAACAACTTGGCTGAATTAGATATTGGGGATTCCTTTGCAAATGAAACATTTCCCTCAAAAGGAGCATTTTAACCAAAATTTATTTAGGCCTTCTAGGTTGTTTAAGTAGGAAAAAAAAATCTGAGCTTTTTTGCAACTCATTCATCGGTGTTTAAAGCTTCAAGCTTGCTCAGTGGAAGGGGCAAGGGCTGCAACAACTTATTTACACAATTATCTAAATACGATTAAACAGCTGATGGACAAATATTAAACTGGAAAATGTATAGTCATTTCAGCTTAATGTAATCCTCTTTCTGTAAACACCCAAGATGATTTTTTTTCAACCAGAACAGTCCTGACATCTCATAAGCCTAAGGGTGAATAGCAAGAGATTGTTTTTGATAGTTATAAATATTCAAAAGACATGCAGACCATCTGCTTTCATAATACAGGTAAAGCAAGACTGAAATGGTGACTGCTGTATAAAAATGGTTCTTTTAACAAAGTCTTCCTCTCCTCGAAAACTATAAAGACAGATGTCAAAAACTGTTTACACAGGGTAATCAGGAGCGTGCAAAATGTAATATTCCTTTTACACACAGTGCTTGCTAAAGAGATTTTTTTTTCTCTTTCTTCCCATCTGTGTGTTGCAACACATTTCTACAAGTTAAAAACATTTTTTCAAACAGAGATCTCATGAATACCCAAAAACATGCTATCTGGTTTCTGAATGCTAATTAATTTCAACTAAGGAATCTGATTTTTTTTTTTCCTGTAGAAAGGAATGCATGCTTTTGAAATAGAGTACTTCAACAATAACAGACACTGAAAACAGAACACCCCACAAGTTCAATTTTGCACTAGTTTGACACTGGCTATTTTCACAACTGTTTTACATTCAAATCCGCATCTGCTAAATCTGGCTATAAGACAGGCAGCAACTATTCTCCCGCTTTTCAAATGAGCTTTTATTTATGTTTTACTATTTATCAAGTTTTTCAGCATAAACCCTTGTAACAACATAATGGTTTTGTCGAGTGGTTAAGTATAAGATAACCTCATCTTCCAAGCAGAACATGAACACTGCTGCCCATAAACCCTACAGTCAATTTTCAGAACTGAAACACTAATCTTGACAGTAACCTTTTAATGTATTATATTAATGGCACAGAGGCGTTAAGCACCTTTTTTATAATTCTCAATAAAATGAACATTTACTGAACAATCTGTCAAAGTACTGGCTCCATTTTTAAAGCCAAACTTTTAAGGCTCTATTCTATTTTCTCTTCCATAAATCCTCCACTCTACATTCCTAGACACAAGCAGGGTAGTATGTTCCAATGCTGCAACCCTAATGTGACTTTAAAAGAATGGGGAAAAAAAAAGAAAAAGAGAAAAGCTACGAGCTTTTGTCCCTAGACCTAGTTTGAATAGTGATAAAGTTACAGAACAGAACAGAACTTACAGACTGGGGGGAGGAGGGGGAGATCTTTTCATAAAACACAGAGGAACTTTGTTTCCCCAATCCTAGCCACTATCAGTCGCTTTTGTTTGCGTGGAAATTGCAAGCATCAGTTTTAATACAAGCCAAACTCTTAAGAGTGCTTATTTCTCAGGAGGCTCTACGTTAACATTTTTCAAATGAGAAAGGAACATTCAAGCCCAACCGGATAACACAAGATTATCCCCAAATCAAAAGATTGTAGCCTGCCTGAGCCAGCCCACATACCGCAAAAAAACTATCCAGGGCAAAACATCGTTCCTAGTGTTCTGGTATGGTAGAATTATCATCTGCCATTCTGAATAAAAGTAGACTGAATATATCCAGCTACTAGCTGGATGTTTTTGGACAAGGAATCATGACATGGACAGTCTGACTGCATATGAAGAATGATGTTAAATTCCTTGGTCCACTACCTTGAACTAGAGCAAGTAATGTAATGGAATTTGTTGTCATATGCCCTATAAACATGTAGGATAAGGGGAAAACCCACAGATGGACAGAGAAGAAAAAAACTTTTGTTTGTGCCTTTGGCATTGCACTTGGATGGCTATCTGACCTTTGTACTGTTGCCAGGGTCAGGAGAAGTAAGGATCTGCATGGCAAATGCTGGTCATATAAGTTAAAACTGCCTAAAGGCAGATTTAAAATGACAGCACAGGCTTTTCTTCCAACACATGAGCATGTCTTTCCTCCTTTCTCCTATCCTTTTAAAACCTAAATTATCTTCTCCTTTTCTGCCTTATGTTGTTTTTAAGCATTACAAACATATATATTAATGTAAACACATAGCTACAATCACTGTAAAGAGGAAAGATATAAACCAAAAATAACATAGATCATATATACATATATTTTTATATGTATAGAAAAATACTCACACACAAGAAGATTTTGAAACTCAGAAATAAGAGATCCAGCATTTGAAGGAACTGATCCTTGCACTATTTTTACCATTTTTGTAATGTAAATTCCCAGTTGCTGCATGACAGAGCAGCATTCTCCCAACATTTTCTGAGCATCTCCCACTGATGGATATAAATAAAGCTCAAATAAAAAGCTGCTTCCCAAGATACTAGTCTTATATCTACAAAGGTTAAAAGCTTAAAAGAGAGGAAGATAGGTAGGTGGGAAATGTTAATTCAGATTTGAAGAACTTTGTAACTGCTTTACAAGCTTTATTGCATAGCACCTTCGACTTAAAAGAATGAAAAAGAAGTCACAACCTCAACCTATAAAAGATAAGGAGACATAACACATTTTTGTCTTATTTATCAGATGTACAACATGAATCTTCTCAAGAATCTTGATTTTTATTGCACGTCCCTTCTAAACGGCAGGTATCAAGTAGTAAAAGCCCTAGAAAAACTCCAAAATCAACCTGGATAAATTCTTGGTTTACTCATGAACTGAAAATCATGCTATATTTTGAGGGGTGAATTACTACACCCTTAAGATTTTGATTCTGAAAGTGACTTTGCCAGAAAAGCCCTGAAGCCTGCAAGCTCCGAGCGCATGGAAAGCACTATCCATTTCAGCCAGAAATCCGCTTGATAAAGCTGCTATGAAGTAATTAGATTGCTTTGAACTGCTCTTTTTGCTTGAATTGTGAATGTATATTTTCAAGGTCTCTCCACACTGTCCTGCTTCAGTGCCCATCACAAAGCTATCTTGGGGTGTACAGGCAGAATTTCTGCTGCATGAAGCCAAACCAGCAGCATCCTCCAACCACAAACGGACTTCAAGTCTACAGGAGCAGAGCTGAGCTACTCCAGGGTTAAGTTCCATTCCTCTTTCCCACTACTGTAATGCAGAGACAATTGTCCTCAGCCCCTCTCCAGGCTGCTGCTGTTCCTACACCAGGCAAAGCACTACTTGAAGCCTGAGGGACTCCACTCACCTCTAGAGTGAGTGAGACTAGAGGATGCTAGTAAGTTAAAGTTTAAAAGTTCCGTTTAAACATAAGAAAAAACTATTTTACTGTGAGGGAGCCCTGGCACAGGCTGCCCAGGGAGGCTGTGGAGTCTTCAAGACCCACCTGGATGTGTTCCTGTGCGGCCTGATCAAGGTGGATCTGCTTCTGCAGGGGGTTTGGACTAGATGATCGCTAAAGGTCCCTTCCAACCCCTACCATTCTATGATAAGCTGGAGCTGAGGAGGACAATCCAGAGAGTACACAGCAGATGTGGACAGGGCAAACCAGCATTTCTTGTACAGGAATAAAGGTTGCGGTAGATGGGGCCTTGGTGATCTCACAGACTTAACTAGTCAAACTCTGAAGTAAGAGACACACCTTCAGCCTTCCTCTCATGTGGATTGCTTTTATTTCTAACTCCTTTGTTCCAGCCAGGTCAGAATGCCTCTGACTTGTTTCCTATCTGGAAATGCATATGCTTTGAAATGCTACCCTGACGCAAATGCTTTGTGTGATAGGCAACATTTTAGATCTATTAATGCATTAAATTCAGCTTTTGGGCATATAAAAATTTTTCCACAAAAATGAAGTATATACATTCACCTGATAAAGATGATGGTAATTCTTTTATCTTCAACAAACCACAGTGGTTATTTTCACTACAGTTTTTGGAAAAGGCCCTTCCAAATTGCTTAGCATTATCCATCATACTAAGGAAGATTTCCTTTCTGAGAAATAGGACATGATTTTCAGCAAGTCTCTTCTCGGATTCCACTGTTCTGCTAGGCAAAGCATCAGATGTCTGGCATGAAGTTGAGCCCTAAGGCACAATGTCCAGACAAGAAGTCATCAGACTCAATAGCACTAACAGTTGTCTTGCTGAATTTCTTTTGGTGGTTAGGATAAGCCTTTTCTTTGATCTCTCTTCTTTTTTCTACACAGGTTTTTACAGATTTTTAAAGCCAAAAGGGACAATTTTGAGCATTTATTTGGACACTACATAAAAAGAGACCCTGGAAGTCATTTAGCAATTTCTGTGGCTAAGTTACCTGTGGCTGAGCTCAAACAACCATCTGATATTGATGTGAAGATTTCTTGTGCTAGATCTTTCACCACATCCCATGGTAATCTCTTTCACTAGATAAATATTTATTTTTTTAAAATGTATGACTAGCTTTTAGTTTCAACTTCATTGATTTCTGCTCCTTAGTCAGACATAAGACATGTGCTCTGATTGCTTGCTGTAATACACCTCTAGTGCCAAATAGAACGTCCCTCGCCTATCCTGTGTTTAAATGGTTAAGTGTCAGATTTATTGTTTCAGGCCATGTGCCTGTTTATGAGCCACCTGTACATCAGATAAACCTTAATCGTATAGACCCAAATTCTATGAGGATATTTATGCTGCTAAAAGCACATGAACAAACTACTTCCTGACCTGAGAAAAATGTAAGTACTAGTCAGAAGAAAAATAAGTTGTAGTATGAAATTTGCAATGGTTCCTTAACTTCTGATAAGGCAAATCATAAGGAGGTGATATTTTAAACAGCTATGTTAACCAAGATATTAGTTTCAGCTCTGCATTGCTGCCTCTCACTGACAATAGTTCATGAGGAGCATAGATGCTCTGAAGAATTCATCTAAACATCAAGATTCAATAAAGTTATCTTGAAAGAGAAATGTTCCAGATGCTTTCTATGTAGAATATGCACATGCACTTTGAGGGTCTATTTGCGCAAAAGTTTTCCTTACTCCTTATTGAAATATATAAATTTAAAAGAAACTTAATCTAGCCAAGTTTGGCACACAAAGCTCCTCCTTACAAAAAGTGCAGTACAAGGAACACAGCTTTAAGAGCTTAGTGACATACTAGGTGGCAAGTATATTTTCATGAGAGTTTACTGTGATACCTATGTCACACACACAGACCACTCCACAATTCTGAGAGAGTCTAGATATGATATTTATAATACAAATACAGTAGGTAAACTTAGGGAGCTGAAATCTCTCCATTTCTACATAGGCTATTGGCACTAATATCCTTCACACGTGCCTCACTTTTTCCTCACCACAAAACCCATCCTTCTCTATGACAGTTCACTCAAAAGTATCAAGTCTTTTGGAAAGGTGGCACAGCCAGGCACAGGTTATGCTTTGGCACTGCTTCCCTCATCTTCCAGCAAAAGCTTACCAAAGAACTGCAACTCTCAGTGTAGGAAGTCTCAGTACTTAAAAATACTTAGGAGATAGGTGTATATGATGAGAACTTTTCATCTGTTCCCACTCCTGGGGAACAGAGCTTTTTCATTCCAGTTGTTTATTCCATGGCTTGGAATGAAGCAGGTCTGAGGTTGCTGTGTCCTGAAAAACCTGTCCTCTGAGCACTGCTGCAAGGCACCAGGGGAATCTGGTACTATTTATACTGCTCTTAAAAAAGTGTCCAAAAAAGCTCACCCTCACCTTAGGTTTTCCTGACATGTTTCTTGGAAATAAAAAAGGAAGAACCTAATCATTAATTAAGACGGGGATAAAAAGTAAGCTTTGAGAGTTTTTCTCAGAGGCTGTTTGAGAAACGCATCTCTTCTAAGATAGAAAGATGGCAAAGGCATGCCATGAGTCTGATCTGACAAGGTCTGCAACCACTGCTTCTCAGTAAGCATGTCCTGCTTTACTTTCACTCCCATCAGGTAAAATGTTATTACCAATTCAAGTAACTTTTGCCTGACATGTCTTTATGCCTACACCCCGGAGTCCACTAACACAGACATACCTCAGCTTCAAATCTGCTGACAGTGACGCTACAGCACCTACAGAATTTGCTCAGCTTTTAGGTAAGTTTTATAATCACACTGATCTCTGTGCCTCCCACCACTGCTAGTAATAACTGAACCAGTCAGGGAAGGTCTCTGCAAACCAGTCGCAGCAGTGATTAAGATGTAGACATACATATCTCCTCGCCCTTTAAATAGAAGGCTTAATTGGCGATGTGGATAGCAGCTTCCTAATGGACAGAAATTAAACTCCATTTAATTCTTGAGCAGACACTTCCAATGTACAAGGTTTACCACACATTTGGAGCAGGGAGGGGAGGGGGGAAGGAAGGAGCTGCACGCACAACTTGCTCTACCTCTGACAATCACCGAGTAAAAGCAACATGAGGACCAGAATGGCATAAGTGTGGCAGGTGTGAATTGACCTGCACTGGCAAAGCTGTGAGCTGGGAAACTTGCAAATCACATGATTGTGCAATACTTGGCTCCAGTCAGAGCTATCATGTTCTTTATTAAAAAAAAAAAAAATTCTTAAAGACATGTACATCAAGTTAAGGGATTAACTGTCAAGTGACATTACTGAAACAGAGACAATGTATTTCTTTATTGTTAATGAAATTCAGTTAAAAGTGAAGGAAGTGATAAAGAAAGTACTGTTTTGTAATGTATTTTACATAAGAACGTAATATAGAAAGGGAAGTGCAATTAAATCTTAATGTGGACTTTTTTATTTTTAGTTTATCATCTGGTTTACATTTTGAGCCCCTTTGCAGCAGTAAATTATGCTGGCATTTCTTAGGGAATAACTGCCATGTTAATTTTGTTTAATAAAATAACAGACAGAAAAGGGGAAAAGAAGCAAGAAGAGACAGTGACACACACCCCCCGCCCCCACACATACTCCTTATCTTTAGCTAAGTATTCTGATGCTTTCTATATGAATTGTCCGTGGTCCAACTCCAGCACCATGTAATAATACAATACATTACAAGACAGTACAATGCAATCTTGGGTTTCTGTAGCGCCCTTCATGCAAGCATCCCAGGGTGCTTTACAATCATTATGAGTTAAAATTAAAACTGAAGCACATACAATTCCTAATAGAATCATTTTAAAAATGCTAAACAGAACAAATAACTTTTAAGTCTAGATTTAAAAGTCCCAACAGCCAGAGCTTTCCTTACTTCAATTGGCAATGAGTTCCAAAGCTAGGGAGCAAAGCGACTAAAGGCTCTCTCATGTTATGTTAAAGGATCTCTCATGTTGTTTGTACTTGTGCAGTACTCTACAGCCAACAATTTGCCAATAAGAAAAAAAAAAGAGACTTATTTGCAGTCTTGCTTTAAACAACACTGGAGGAGTGGCTTGCTAGCCCTCTAATAAAGTTAAAGAAAAAAACAAACAAATCAGAGTTCGCACTTGGCCGTGACTGTGTTTAAAAAGTATGCAACGAGCGTGAATGAATGAATACAGAATTTTGTAGCAGGGCATTATTGACTGCCTCTTAATCCACTGAATGTAAAAAGAAAAAAAAAAAACGAAAGCATGGTTTTATACATATAAGGTCACCACCACAAATATTTAAAATGTTGGTTATTCTACATAAACTTCTCAGTCGAGTAGGGCTGAGTTCTTCAATAGATGTACATTTTAGAAAGAAAATGTAACAGAAGAAAATGTGCAGTGCTTCTTTTTATTCTGTCACTCCTCTAAAACCTGAAGTCCGTATGATGCAGATAATGATTCGCATGACACAGTTCTCATAATTGCTGTGAGACAACCCTAGGTGGCTAGCACACAAAGTGGGGAGCACAGGCCCAAAAATGTCATTCTATTAAAAAGCATGATTTTTTTACTTTGTTCACAGGAAAGGTTGGTGGAAGACAGATGTTTATATCTCCATACAGTTAGCTTTAGGAATTAAGTTTTTTTTAAATAATAAACAAACAAACAAAAACCCACACATGCAACTACCACAACCTCCCTCCTCCCCTACTAGCATCATCCCTCTATTGGACTCCTCTACTTTTTCAGAAGCAGAAACACAAGACTTCATGACAGTAGAGACACAAGTGGACAAGCTGACTCCTTACAGGATACTCTGAAGTCAGAAACTGCATTTATTTGAGAAACAAGGTACATTCCTCATTTCCTCACAGTAAGTCAAGGCCCCTTTGGAAAGGGACTTGGACATCCTCATTATAGTTAATTTTAATGAAGAAGTGGGAAAATATAGCTATATATCTTCTCCTTTAATAGGGCACTGACAGATAAAACAGTTGTAGATAAATCAACATAGCTTTCACCCTGAGAATGTATAGTTGCATCTAAAGAAAATAAATCAATGATCAAAAGATCAAGCACTTGAAAGGCTGAAGATCTTACAAATGTCCTCACACAGCTTTAACATCATGTATACCTCATCTTCCTCATCCCACCAGCAACAGGCTCTGTACTGCCCCTTCTATCTGGATGACTGAAAAACACGGGCACACATTTTAATAGTGAATTAAAAATGTTTTAAAAATCCAGCTGCCACATCAGCTTGAAGCGACATCAGAGTGAATGCTCTTGAGCAACTGAGTAGTGGGGTTGAAAGGCTTTGCCTGCCAAAACCTGAGCCCAGGCTCTCAAGGATTTACTTCCCTGAAATAATTAAAGACATCTTTAAAATCTAAAGTACAGAAACTTCTAAACTAGAAAAAAGAGCTGCATTCCTTACTCAGGTTATTAATTATTGGGGGAGGAGGAGAGGAGAGAAGAGAATCACAAGCAACAAAGAAATCCAGGGACTTGAGCTCAGGTCTAGGCAGGTAAAATCAAAAGCGGAGAGCAAGAAACACCTTTCAGTTTTGTAAAGCATGAATTCAAAATTGCTCATCGGAAGTATGTATTTTGGCAACTCTTAATAGCTCATTCCTTGGTTATTTATAAGTCTGAAAATTTTAATTTTAGTAAATGAAACTCTTTTTTTGTTGGGATTTTGGAAGGATGGGAGCTTAAAACAGCAGAGGGGTGATGCAAGAGGATATCCATTATGCTGCTTATTTGCTACAATGGCCAGGTGCCTTTAGATCAGGTGAACTGAGAAACTCTGATGTTCTGAGCAAGCCTTCTTTCTGGCATCTCTGCCAGATCATACACAGTCTGCACAATGTCTGCATAAAACAGCATGCAAACTCAAGGCAGGATATCTGAACAAACAAGAAAGTATATGATCAATATTGTGCCCATGTCAGATGCAGACAATCATTCACTACAGCATGGAAGTTTGATCAAAATGCAGCCAGGATAGCTGTATTTATCACAAGTGCAAACCTATTCAGTATCATACCAGCACTTGCGTGTGCATACGTTTCACAGAATGCAAGCGTACACCTTTCTAACTGAAAAGACATCATCCCCACATCATCAAGAGCAAAATTACGTAAAGGACATTACAGGTATTTTTGGGGGTGGGGGTGGTGGGAAGAGGGGCAGGAAGCCACACAGGTATCTTTAAAAAAAAAATTAAATACTAATACAATATCTGTCAATTTATCACGGCATCTAGATGCATGATCTCTGGAAATACTGCGTGTTCCCTACAAAAATATTTTTTTAAAATAATAAGCAATGAGATTTGAGATTCTACTATACATCAGACCTGGGATTTCTCATCTATAACGCACTTCCTACTGGTTGTCCTGGCTCATCAAAGGATGAGCAAAGGAAAAAGCAACGAAACAATAACAACCCCTAGCAACTAAAATAACCTTCGCATTTCAAGATACTATGGGGGAAGAGAAGGGATACCTTGCTTCATTTAGAAAATCTTTTTATAGAAAGAAAAAAAAAATCAGGTGAGATAATACCAGTAGAAAAGTCAATTATGTTTGATCACTACCATATTTTCAAAGCAGTGTCCAGATACTAATTAATCTCTACAATCTTGTCATTTGGTAGGTGACTTGTTATCTTCCTTTCATGGAAAAGGTTACAGGAACTCAAGATAAGGGGTACATCTATATGTTCAAAAGCACACATCTATTTTGTTTCAGAATTACCAAAACAATTTCAAGTCTTTTTTCAGGCCAATAATCCACATTCCTCTCCTCTCCCTCGTAAAAGTTTATCTAACTATACATACACAGAGAGAGAACAACTCGAGAGACAACACAAAAAAAAAAAAAACAACACCCCTACCAGTTAATATCAGTATAAATATGGTCTTTAGTATTTTTGTTTTATTAACTGTGAAAGTAGAAAGAGGTTTCTGCACTAAAAATCAAAGGACAGCAAAATTGTGAAGTATGAAAATGTGAGAACTAAGACTGAGTAGAGGTAGAAGGACTAACATTAAATAAATTAATGCAACAGATCTGCCTGATCACTTTAGAGCAGCTCCCAACAGACTGAGGTAGAGCAGAGCTTCTGTGCAAAGGGTTGGAAATAAGAATTGATGATAGAACAATTTCTTTACAACTCTTTGGAGACCAAAGCACCAAAACAGGAGGGAAATGAGATCTAGGCCACTCGCGAGATGCAGCAATTTAATGGAATGTACACGATGGCCCAAAACTGAGCCCTAGATTAAATTCCAAGTTGCCTTCCCCATCAAAAGAACGTTGTAGAGGAAGCAAAAATGAATTGAGTCACGCGTATCAAATGCGAAAAATCTTTCACCCTGCATCTGCATACGGCCCTAGTCTCTAGCAATAAAATCTGCAAACGCGAGGTAAGGCATGAAAATACACACTGTAGCACATAATTCAGAACAGGCCTGGCTTTTCTATGCAAAATTTGCAGCATCCTTTTACCTTGCCTGCTTGATAACAAAAATATGAGACTAAACCTTTGTACGGATGTTTGCAATTCCACGGCATTTCAGAGCCATGCGTTTGCTCCAGTCCCTCCTGAGCACTCCAAGTCACGTCAACGTGGACTCCTCATGATCGAGTCTTATATATCAAGCAATGAACCTGGCCTTGAGAGCTGGCCACAGTGGTCAGAGAGTGAGACAATTAAGTAGATTCAAAAGAGACTATGTATTCATCTCTCCTAATGAGAGCAAGACTCGTTGTGGTATTGTACTGAGGAAGGCATGAAGAGTTCATACCTATATGCCTTGTGAACAAGAAAGAGAAAAAAAATATTAAAAGAATACTCTCAGATGATTCTGTTAAGTTTTCAAGAATATATTTAAGACAAATTGGATGGCAAAGTTTGTTTCCTCACATAGTTCCAAGCTATTAAATGTGTCTGCACTATAAAAACAGTTTGCTTGGGGGTTTTTTGCAGCACACAGAGTATTAACATTCTGACTAAATATGAGGAATTTTTAATACACAAAATGCAATATTAGTTAAGAAAATACATTAAGTTCTACATGAGGATGATGATTCTCAGTTTTCCTTCTTAGATGGAGCTTCAGAAATGCCAGACATTGAGCACAGCAACTTAAATGCTTTACAACAAGTCCTTTTGTACCTACACAAAACAGAGTACTCCTAATGACAGTGACAGAAAACGATAACTACTCTGGTTTCCACTTTGAGTCATTTTTCTGTGGTTAATAAATTATATCCATAACAATGTTAATAAGTTATGGTACGGTGTCACTGCATTAGTTTGCATTTGTGATGAAGCACTTCATATGGCATTACCTATGCCTGTGGAAATACATAACAGGAGAGACCGCTTCTCTGCTCTCAGAACAATCTCCCATGTTGGCATTTTGATGGACTCTCTAAGGAAACATTGCCTCCTGACCTCTGCCTTGCTTGTACTTCTCGCCTCTGCGGCAGCAGCACGCCACTGAGGGGCAACTCAATGCGTTTAATAAAACAGACACTCTTAAATCAGTGTCCCTTTCACAGGAGTGATATTCAGTGAGTTATTAGGCAAATACAGGAAGTTTTCAAATCAATTCAGTTATGTGAAATGGACACCGTCAGATCAACGCGTCCTCCTCCCTCAAGCTCCCCTATGGAAACGGGAAGATTTAGGCTGACTGATGGGCTCTCAATCAACCACTACAACAGCTTGTTTTCCTGAAAGTTAAGAATAAATAAATATCTTTTAAGCTTAATGTGATCTGGTCTTTAAAGAAAAAAGAAAAGCAGAAGCTATATAAATTCTTTGCAACTCAACTACCGCAGCACTGGTGAAGACAGAGATGACAGAAGTAAGCGCACGGTATTTTATATATTCTTTTACAAATAAAGAAGTATGAAATAATAAACCAATAGTCCCAAATCAGAGTTCTATAATTGGAGGTTTTGGTCATCTCCTGTGCTAACTTCAAGAGCCGTTATTGGGAAAGATATTCTTTTTCTCCGTTGAAACTCTTATATAAAAATTCAGTATCATTTAAAAACAAATTTTAAAAGAATATAAGTATTGAATTGTCTCAGTGCCATGACACTGTCTCTAGTGAAGTATAGATTCTGAAAACTTTTTTCTGCTTTATCATTGCATCATCTACATATATAGAGAAGATACTATGTGAAACATGATGTCAAAATAGAAATGAAATCTCCCATCTTGATACAATTTCATCACCTCCCATCACTATTAAGTAACTACCATTATTAGATTCAAATGGAGAAAAACAATCTCAAATTATCTGTGGCCTCCATAAGCCAGCAGTGTTAAAAGCTCACATGCTTTATGGTAGATATGCACAAGATATCTTTGCAGACATATTACTGGAAAGATTTGCAACCAGTGAAGATAATCAAGATTATTTCCACTTCAAAACTTCATATATTGTTGACTACATCACTGAAAACAATCTAACCATAGGGGAAAAAAGCGATGGGAAAATAGTCTACTAGTATATCCGCTGGAAAGACAGAGATTAGTTTTCTATAGATTAACCAAAGTCTTTCAAAGTCTCCGATATTCTGAGCAAGAGAAATAAAATCCTTATAAAAATATCTTGACATCCTTAATTTCCTTTTTTCCCTCCTTACCACAACTAGCATAATTTATTTCTATACAGAATTTGTCTCCACTGCACCACAACAACATACATTTTTACATTTAAAAGCGAAAAATATGATGCTCATACCACAGCTTCATTGGACAGTGTACTGTTCAGAAAAGTTGCACCTTCACAGTAATTTGACAAAAGAATGATAAAAAAGAACAATACAACTGAGGCTTGACAAAAGCATCAGTTCAATACTTAGCAATGCATAAATTGAGGTTTCATTTTTGTTTAGGTATATTTTGATTAGAACTAATAAATGACTGATTTTTCTTTGGTTGTTTGCAACAACAACACATCATATAAACAGCTTTATTCTTTATTCCTTTCTCATATAGTATGCCAAAGACTGTCTCATTTTATGAATTAGCATTTAAAACTACTGTAGGTTATCTAACAAGCATTCAGATTCAGTAGTACTTTTGACAGCAGTAAGTAAAGAGTCTTTTAGCATCTTGAACACATGTGCTTGAAAAAAATAGTTGCATCAAAGCAGTTCAAAGACTCAAGACAAAAACCAGTAAAAATCCAGTTTGCTGCGAGACAATTTTAGTGTGGTATAAACAACCTTTCACGACTCCCCGTGGGAAACGTTGTAAGACTATGTTCAAAATGAATCAGGCATATTTATAAAGATCATGAAGTGGTCAAATGAATTTGCATTTTTGGCAGATTCACTCCATGGGTACTACTTACTACAGTCTGCAGAAATCTCAAATCTCACATCAGTGCTTCCTATAGTGCTTTATTATTTATTACATGTTATGCTAAGTACCTGTGAAAGGGGACATTCCTTGGCCAATGAACTCTGGTTCATATCCTTCAGTAAGTCCTTCAGAGCATTTCTTACTGTTGTGTGAGACCATTGTTCAGGAGGCAAGTCTTCTAGTTTAGGGCAACTATTTGAAGCACAGATTAGAAAAGGGATTATTACAAGATTGCATCCTGCTGCAGAACATTCCTTTAAGACAGACAGATTTCATTTTGCGCATCAAGCAGATGCATCTGGAGATTGCTCTCGGTCTCCTGATTGTTCCGATTAGTTAATTACTTTATACAACACATCTGCTGTATTGATGCATGAATTATACATCAGCTGCATGTGGCGACTATTTTTTCATGTTACTTCTACCTTCCTGCTCTGATGCGCTTGGTAAAACAATTTAAGGTGTAATGCTTTCTCACGACTGATCATGAAAAGCATTAATGTATTAACCGTTTTTTTCTGTTTTGTTATCGTGAAATTTAAGAACCTAGACAGCAACAATAAGTGTGAGCAAGTCATTCTTTTACAAAATGCACACAGATGGTACTGTTCATGATATGCAAAAATATTTTTCTCTTAAGTAAACTTTATGTAAAATGCCTTCTTGTAATGCATCATTTAATTGACTAAAATGCAATATAGTTTTAATGAGATATCCAAAGAAAACCTATGTATCAAAGCTATAAAAGTTTTTCTGCAATAGTATACTGTAAGTTAAAGAAGAATTACAGTAGCTAAAAAGGAATTTAGGTAACCCTTTGTACTTCGAGCACACAGCACGGTGGGAATTAAATACAAGCAATATTAACAGTAAGAACAGACAAGTAACAGTTCACATCCCAGAACTGGTATGCGACTTACCTGTGTAACTGGATTTTCAATGTGACCACATGATACACATCTTGCAGCATGTCTGCTACTGTAGCATCAGGGGCATCCGTCACATAGGAGAGTGGAACTGGATTCCACTTCCCAACCTGGATAAGCCCTGCGGGATTTTTATTTTTTTGAGGGAAGGGGAAGTGGGCAAGAAGGGCAGAAAAAATTGAAAGAAAGTAATTTACCTGTTAATTCCCAGGGGCAAAAGAAATATCTGATTTTAACAAGATCACCACCTTTGTTTCTAGCCACTTAAATCTGCCAAAACAAAAGAACAACCCCCCCAAAAACCCCCACCCACACATCACCCAGGATATGCTTTATCTACATTCTGAAGTTATACAAATACATTTCAGCAGAATGTATTAATAAGTGCAGAAATATATTTTCCTAAGTTCCCATGAATTCAATAGGACATGATATAATACTAAATTGAAAAGGATTTTGCAACGCAAGGACTGAGTTAAAAAAAATATACTTTGCAGTCTATAAAACCATCAGGAACAAAATGAAAGAAACAGAGCTGGATATTCAGTCATAAATGCAAGTTGACTCTCAACAGTCCATCTGCTCAAATATGCTTTACACTTCCTTGTGGATCCTCAGTGGAGCAGATTATTAAGGTCAATAAGCATACTAATGATTCAGTTGAAGTCTTTTTTTTTTCTTTAAAGAAAAAAAAAGCATCTACCTCCACATTCACCATGAACAAAATGTGCACTTATTAAACAAAAATACATTAAGAAAAAAAATACACAACAGACAGAATCTGCAAGAAGTTTAAGAACTAAAACCTGCGCTGCATTTCTGAAAGAAATTCTGCCCCTTCCCCAAGACCCCACAAACATAATTCATTGTACAATTTTTTAATCTTATTTACCTTTCGCTTGGGCAGCAGAGCTGTGAGAATATCCAAGTGACAGCAATGCCATTTCAATCAGTTGGTTGAAAAGCATATCCTTCCTCACCAACACAAATTCTGCATGCTCCTCCTTAGAATCATACTCGATGGCATTTTCATAATGTTCCACTACACAGAAAACTGGAAGCATACTTCCTATTTAAAAAAAAAAATAACATTTATTAAACTTGAGTTATAGTAGAGTAGGTGGGTCTATACAGCGTTATGTAAATAAAACCTGTGCGAACAGGCAGAGGAGGCATCAAGAACCATCACAAATATTTGATAAACATATTCCCTGAGTCCTTTCCCCACACCCTTCCCAAAAAAAGAGAAAGTTCTATAAAAAACATAATTCTCTGAAAAGCAGAAATGCAAATTTATCTCGCTTGATCAGATACAGATTAAAGAATTACCTTCTATACAAATAACAAGGTTGACTGAAGAGAAGTCGATTCTCTCTGTCCTGCCTGATTTGTTGTGAGTAGCAGGCAGCATGAGAACCTAAATACATACTGCAGATGTCTTCACTGTAAGCCATTTTAGTACCAGCTACATAATTCTGTTCGTTAACATTAAAACTTTCTTAGCCCTGCCAAAAATATTTAATTAGTTTCCACATCAACAAAAATATCACCTTGTGTGTTATACCCTCGCTCTGAAAGGAGTACACAAGGAAACAAGGCAAAAGTTAACACTAATTCATGCTTCATTCAGTGAGTGCACTTGAGCACTACTTTCACTCACATCTTTAAAAAACAAATCATGATTTCAATGCTGTTTTAAGAAGTGTACCTGCAGTTCAGGCTTTTCTGCTGTTGCCTCCTGCACTTTACATTCCACATTTCTGTACTCGTTGCTATTTTGGTATGCCTGAAAGTAATTACTTATTTCCACTTTTGTAGCATCATACAACTCACTAACCTCTTGCTACGCTGCACACAACATTCTGGAAAGAACCTTTTTCCTTTTCCCTATTTTACAAAATAACACAATTAAAAAAAAAATCCTCCCTTTTGACAACAGACAGAAAAGTAACAAATGATCCAAGCAGTTTTAAGGAACAAAATCTCTCCCAGCAATCAGATCTCTATACTTTGTGCAAATCCCTCCTGGACTCCCAGATGGGTACGGATGACACAATGACCTCAGACCTGTGGTTTTAGGCTCCAGTTCTGTCCCACTGTCTCTAGCAGCACAGGTTAGGATCTCTTAATGACAGAGAGTAAAAGGGTTAAAAGCAGATGTACAGAACTGTCTTATGGCAGCCTGCCAGAGGGGTATCATCTTTAGCATAAATGATGACAAGGGTTATTTTAACAGGGCACCCAGGAACTCCAATTAGTCCTACAATGTTAATGCCTCTATAACCACTGCCCTCTAGACTTACGGAAACCTCCTAACCTGCTAAGGTGCACCAGACATGCTGTAGTCTAAAAAGATTTACTCTTGACAATAGATAAATGCCTTAAGACCATGTCTGTTGATTTGTGCTCTAACATATAGTAAGAAATCACAATAAAAAAAGATACCTCTTAAGCATGTATATTTAAGCTACATCTGTTCACCAGAGACTCAATCTCTGGCAAACAAACCCCTTCAGGCTTCCTTGGAAAAGCTCACAAACTCACTCCAGTTTGCCCAATAGGCTCAGCATGAAAGACAAGACTAAATGCCTGCCAATATTTATGTAGCGCAGGAAGGTGCAGGGCTTTTTTTGTCCTTTTTTGTTTGTTTTTTAAAAAAAAAAAATCTAAATGAGGCTGATCAGGAAGGGAGAGAAGACCAAAGCAAATGCAGTACATGCAAACTGGTGATTTCTTCATTGGTTTGAATTAAGCTGTGGAGAGCTTTCTCAAACACACACACGCTTCATCTGCAAAAAGGTAGTGGTTTGGTTTTGGTTTGTTTTTTTTTTTTTTTCCCCCCTCTTCCAGGCTCTCACAATTGATGTTTGAACTACTACTGACTGACTCAGAGTAAGGGCTCAAAATTCTTAAGTAGTTTCACCATTAATACCTGAAGATAAAAGGTAAACAAAGCTTCATTTTAACAAACAGTGCAGATACACCCAGAAACAGCTAAAGCGTATTTGTTTTTCCCCTTATCAGTTCCTACAAATTAAGCTATGATCAGACACAAAACTAGCAACGCACAGGTACTCTGCTGTGTAGAAGAACACTTTTGGCCAGGTACAGAGTCTCGTGAGCTGCAGCATTCTGAAAAATGTGATACTTTAAACAACACGGGAGAACCTCCTGGCCAAGTTCTGATGTACAGAGTAGATTATAAGAGGTGGATCCTGGTAGTGCGACACAGGTATCATCTGACTACAAATCAAGGCACTAAATCTTTTAGCGAACTGTCACTAGTGTCCTTCTGTTAATGTGAAAAATGTTATACAGGAGAGCACAATCTCAGCTGGCTGATCACTGCTGCTAGTACTTGGCAAGACCTCCAAGTGCAGTAACTTCATAACCTTCTAGTATTAAAGGGGAGAGCACTGGTCAGTGCTCGCTGCTAAAAATACAGCATGATTTAAACCTGAAGGCAGTGTTAGAGCTTTTGCTGAAGGTTTACGAGTCTGTGTAAACAGCACGTCTGCCATAAGGAGCAGTGAAGTCTGTAGAATCCTTGTCTAAAACTGTCCTGGCATTAAAGTTTGCTGTGCAAATATCACATAATACCAGAGACAGCTGAAATCTCCTATTTAGGAATTTATGGAACTTATATGTTTGCAGGCGTCAGAAAGTCCTTTTTATATAGCCCCATTGCTTCACTGTACAATATTAATGCACTCTACTTGAAAAGCCGTAATAAATTATATTTTTAATGCTCTTACCCCGGCTTTCTTAAGATGCATACATTCTTGGCAAACAATCAATAAATAGGGTAATCATGAGCAGAGGCCAAAGAATTTGCTGAAGTGCTGTTTTTCCATTTTTAATAGATAAAGATCTAACAATACGGACTGCTGTGTCTGTTCATTTCAGGATCAATATATTCTTTGTTTTCACCAAACCGAGGAAAAAATAAATGATTGTACGATAAATGTTATGCATTGGACACAATGAAATTCCTCTGCCTTCTAACTTTGTGCATTTAACACTCTTGGTTGCATTTTGCACTTTGCTTAGCAAAGGCAAGAAAAATCTGGATTATAAACATACACTGGCTGCACTAAGGAAAGTAGGGGCTGGTTTAAAACAAATGACAAATTGCATGCAGCACGTTTTGATTTAAATTAGCAAGCCTGCAGGACATGGTCAAAAAGATTTAAATGTTTTGATAAGCAAAATTTATACATTATTGTCCATTCAAAGTATTTGCAGTGGAAACAAAAGCCATCCACATACAAACATCAATGATTCTAAATGTGCCTTTTCCTTGTGTAAATGTCTAATTACAGCAAACCAGCCACTGAAAAATATGACACCCAAGTTGTTCATTGTTCAATAATGAATTGTACTTAAGAAAATAAACTGCGAAGACTGACATCATAAATGACTTTTCCAATGTGATACCTAAAGATTTACACTCTCTCTCCTTTAAACCAACTTGCAACTGTCATGGAAATATTGCTGCCCTTCCAAGCTTGGACCATCATTAAGAGGTAAAGCGAGAATTTGTTTTGGGGGTTCGGTATTTACTCTTACATATTTTTGCATTTCTTCGCCCAACTTTTCCTCAAAGAATTAATGCATTAAATTACTTCAATTTCAATGTAGGAATTTGCTTTAATCAGGGAAGCTAGCCTTTACCTTAACAAAAATCAGACTCCACCCTGGAAAGCAAGATGCTCCACCCAAGCATGAAGCTTACATTTCCCAAATGTGATTTATATCAGAGTTGGGAATATATAGTATTTTAGAATGGAGATTTAATCCTGAAATATAAATGAAGTAGAATCTGCAAAAGTATGCTTTCCCCCCCAAGTATTACAAATCATATTTCCCTAATGAAGAATTATCAAAAGTGTTACCTTTTCTAATATTAGTTTTCATCAGGTGTCCAGAGTGTTTTAAAGGCACTCCTTGCATTTTAGTTCCTGTACTTCCAAGTCTTCCTCTTCCTAATGGACTCCCATTCTGTTCCAAGCGCGCAATTTTGGCTGGTGGACCCTTCGGATCGCTTACATTGTTAGACATTTCTGAATGTTCTTTCCCCTGAGTTGCCTCGTTCAAATGATCCATACTCGGTCCCGCCTCTAAAGATCACCTGCCATGATTCAAAAAAAAAAAATATATGTTGTACACGTGTGCGCATATGTATACGTATATAGCCTGCACATGTACAGAGAGAGATACGTATCACGAGATCATAAAGAAGAACAAATAGCTATTTTAAATGGAAAAAAAAAAAGATGCCTTTTAAAAAAGACACAAACTTCTCAAAAAATGACCTCATACCCCACTTCATAGAGAGATCGCATCATAACCTGCTGGAATTAATTTTTTAAAGACAAATAGAGCAACCCTTTGAAAAAAATCTTTTTTCAGAGATATTCTTCTAAATCTGAGAGAGACTAAGACTCACACAAACGATGATGATGATTGTCAAGGTATATACTCCAACACAGCTATTGTTACAAATCTCACAGAAAGGTTTATTATTAACCCAGCGTGGTTTTATTGTCTTAAGAGAGAAAGAAAAATATTCTAGTGAAACATTCCTCCATCTATCTGACTGAAAAAATGGATGCACGATACAGAGATTGTTAAAACTTCAGTTGAGGAAGCAACAGATTAATTAGAGATGTAGAATACCATCCACTTACAATTCCTTCCCCTCTTAAAAATAAAATAAGAGAATTCAACATCTAACTTTGGAAAGCAGTGGCGGGACCGGTATTATACAAAGAGTTTATCAACTTTTGCAAAGTTCAAAATATGCATATGAAATTTTTCAGATGTTGAGCTTTAGTTTTTAAATGGAATAGTTTATTGAGTTATGAAAAATAAGTGAGTAGGTAGCATCTCAGAAGGTATCATGCTGAAAAAATACCCCACAGTTTCCACAGTACTTTTGAAGCTCTTAAATATTAAAAAAAAAACACCAAACCTAGGTGATGCTGAGTTACATGCTGGCACAGCTATTTGAAACTAAAGAACAGAAGTAATTTCAATAGTAAATTGAAGGTATATGTTAGTATGCTTGTATTTCCCTTGTTATAAACTTTGGAAACCTCTGCCTACGAATAACAATTCCAGTTAAATCACTAAAAATCTCCCAAGCCCAGAACGTAATGCAAGAAGTTTTGAGGATTTTTTGTCATTCATCAGAATTTGCTTTGCCAACTATAAATTAAAATAAAAATTAAAATCAGTTGCTGAGAACATACACATCTTTCTGATTTCATTCTCCACTACTGCTGTGATTGTTTTACCCTACCTTTCTCTGACTGAGAAAGGTGTGACTACACTGACAATTAAGTTATGTATATAATATAATCACTAAGGACAGGTGACTAGACATTAATTTATGAACTAGAATTTACATTAGCAAGTACAAATACTAATACTGGGAAAGTCCTAGTTAGAAAGACTAGTGTGAATCTGATAATTGCTACTTTCTTTCAGTTGCCTAATAATTCAATACATTTTCTGCACATTGTTTAGCAAAGCTCTTAAAGCCTAAACATCTTGGGATTTTTTTTTTTATACACTTCTGTGTCGCTGGTATACATGCCAATGACAATGCTGTAAACTATTTCTTGTTTGAACACCAGGCAGCTTTTCCCAATATGAAGTAAGATATTAATCCAAAAATTTACCAGCAACCTCAAGAATGCCACTGAATAGCTGAAGTTCAGAAAACCATTATTTTTCCTTACACTCTAAGGTGACAGGCTAAGGTTCACCATTCCTGATCCCATATATTTTAGGTCATGTGTCTCATTAACAGTAAACTGCCACTTTTAGCCACTTTACAAAAAGATTTTTCATTTTGGGGTTTTTTTTGGGATTTTTCTGTGTTAACTGCAGCCTAATCAAAGAATTACAGACTCAAACCGTTAACATCTTCCTATGCTTCTGAGGATGCTAACAAACTATAGAGCTGCTTTTCTGAGACTGGTCTCTCTCAAGAATTAGGAGATTAAAAAAAAAAAAAGGGGGGGGGCGGGGGGCAAAGAGTAAAACAAAGTAACAAAAAAAGCCTCAAACAAGAAAAATTCTTGTCACTTCTGGCAACTTCAGAAGTACTCCAAGGCACCGAGGTTCTTTGCTACAAAAAGTATCTAGTCATCATGAGTCAGAATCACACTACATCACGTACAGTGAATAAAAGTGATAGATCGCAGTTTAGTTAATACACTGACTACAACCAAAACATCAGATGGGTCATTTTTCACTTGGCCTGAGAATACCCACCCATCGGCATCCTTTCACCACTTAGTCATCTTGTAAAAAGCTTTACGTTACAAAGCAAAGTTACATGCACATAAAACACCTAATTTACTCATTTAAACTCCATGCCCAAGGCTAAAGTTCACTGAAACCTCAGTTTGGAATAGTGATGAGCAACAACCAGCGTGGCCTGCCCAGGGAGAGGGTTGCACGGAAGAACTATCATCTCCGCCGGTTCCAGGCCAAGAGTTTCCCCGGGTTTCGCATTTAGGCAATTTTCACAACTACAAGTTTTCATCACGGGCACTGAGAGAAGAGCACAATTTCAAGGCACAGTTTCCCAGAGACAGCGTACACGTACGGGCACACCGCGCAATTTCTGAATGAGAGTCGGTGCGGTATCTCCTTTTGTCGCGATGTAACGCTGCCGGTATTATATTATTTCTTCCTCTCCTCCTGAATCAGCCCCCTCCCCATGCCTTTCCCCTCCTCTTCCCTCCCTCCTCCATTAAAACCCATAATCACATTTGAGAGAGGCTCCGCACTTATCCGTTCCATATGGCTCTCGCAATCCAGGCCAAGCTTTCCCTGTGACCTTTTAAAGAGACAAAGAAGCAAAGTACTTATCTAGAAACAGAAACACTGCAGTTTTCTGAGTGAAATTAGCAAAACCGACCCGAAACTCACCACTTCAAAACTTGACAGCATATAAATAACAAAAACAAAGGAGGTTTCCTTTGCAGCCCGAGCTCTTGAAGAGGAAGAAGTTCAAGACTGATGTTTTCTATGTCCCCCCCCCTCTTTTTGGAGGGGGGAGGGGGGGTGCAGCAGACCTGAGGACTACTTCCCCTAATATTCTCTTATTTTTCTCTTATTTTCTTGTTGCTATTTTCCTTTAGGCGGGGAGGGGCAAAAATAGATAGCGAGAAAGAGTAGCCATGAGCAAAAATGGCAATGGACAAAAAAATACAGATTAAATATCTTTCGAGAGAGACAGTTTTCGAGGTTTAGCAACGGAAGAAGGAGCTGAAGATCAAATTGATCAGACAAGTGTAACGCTCAGTACGAGAAATTCACAATAATAATTAAAAAAAATAAAGTAGCAGGTTTAAATTGAGGTGGAGGGTGACTTTAAGTCTAGCTAGCCTTTCAAAAATAAAGCCAATGCGTACAGAAGCAAGTGAGAAAGGGGGTTATTGGAAAAAAAAAATAAAAAGCACAGGGAAAAAAAAAGGCAGCTTTTCTATCCAGTGTGAAGAGCAGAAAGTCTACTTCTAGGTTGTCACTTACACTATTATTCTCCAATAGGCACCCAGAGGAGCAGCACACACAGAAGGAGCCCGCTCCCCTCCCCCTCGGCAAAAATACACACCGTAACAGCCCCCAAACTTTCTGCGGAAACCTCAGCCCCAGAGATCGCTACTGGAGATTAAAAAAAAAAAAAAAAAAAAGGCAAAGAAAAAAAAAAAAGAAAGCGTAGAGAAAATTGCAGGAAAAGGCACTAAAATGCCACTTTTAATCTCGCCTTTGCGGTCCGGGGAGGGGAGGAAAAAAAAAAGAAAAAAAAAAAAAGGCAGAGAGGACCTGTCTCCTCTCATTTACCGGGGGCTGTTGTGCGAGTGAGGGGGAGAGAGGGAGCGGGAGAGGGGGGGGAGAGAGAAGAAGAACAGAGGGGAGGAAGGAAACACACACAACAAGGCACACCACCACTACAAAAAGTGACGAGGTTTCACTCCCTCCGAGTCCAAACCGGCAGAAATTACAATTAAAAAAAAAAAAAAAAAAAAAGCAAAACACAAACAACCCTCCCTATTTAAAAAAAAAAACAAAAATCAAAAAACAAAACCAGAACCAACCAAAAACCAAAAGACTGGTTCTGCTTCTACCAAAAAAAAAAAAAAAAAAAAGAAGAAAAAAAGAAAGAAAATCTGGGAACTCCGAGAAGAGTTACTCGGAAGAAGGGGTAAAAAAATATAAATCAGAAAGGCTGCAAAAAGCCAACAACAACAAAAACCGAGCCAGCAAAAAAAAAAAAAAGGCAATAATAATTGAAAAAGAATAATAATGGTAGGCTTTGTTTTGTTGTCTTTTTTTTTGTTTGTTTGCTTTTTGTTTTTTTTAATTCTCGTTTCCCCTGGCTGGCTGAGTACGGTTGTTATTTAGGCCGGTTTGGTGGTTGTTGCTGGATGTTACATGAATCTATGTATGTGTGTGTGTGTGTGCGCGCGTGTGTGTCCCCGGACGGAGCTGCCTTGCTCTGCTCCCTCTCCCCCCCTCCTCCTCCTCGCTCTCTCTCCCTCTCTCTCTGTTTCTGTCCCCATTAAATTATTAGTTGACTCATCACTACTCCTCCTCCTGCTGCTGCTGCTGCTGCCGCCGCCGTCCCCTGCTCAGAGCCTCCTCTCCGCTACCGCTCGCTGCCGCTGCTGCCGCTGCCGCTGCTTCTTCTTCCTCCTCCTCATTTTAATACAAAATAACACCGAGGCCACCGGCTTTTTTTTTTTTTTTCCTTTTTTTCTTTGCTTTTTTTTTTTGTTTTTTTTACAGCCCGAGCCGCCGGGAGGAGGACACGCAGCCTCCCCGCTGCTGCCCGGAGCCCTTCCCCGGCGGCCCCGATCAGCCGACGCGTCCTGGGAGAGAGAGAGAGAAAGTGGCAGAGCAGCAGCAGGAGGAGGAGGAG
>WBNH01009606.1:200162-216046 GCA_013401255.1 Urocolius indicus
CCGCGCGGAGCCTGCGCGGCCCCGCGCCGCCCCGCGCCGGGCAGGTGCACGACGGCGGCAGCGCGGCCGGGCCGGGCTGGGCTGGGCTTGGCGGCGGTGGGAGAGGCGAGGGGAGCGGAGCGGAGCGGAGAGCAGAGGAGGGGAGGAGGTACCCGGCCCCGCGCACCTGCAGGTGCCGGGGGGGCGGCCCCGGGGGAGCCGGCGGGACACGCGGGGAGAAGTTTTTCCTCCCCCTCCCCCGCACCTTTCGTAGCAACGGAGATGAAAGAAGAGCATTGGGCACGTTTTGAAAAGGCGCCGAGGGCTGAGCGGAACAGCCCCCACTGAACGGAGGGCATCGGCCGCCCGACAGCCCACCGCCAGCCTCCGTAAGAGTGCAGCGGCGGGCAGCCCAGCCGTCTGCCATTCCAGCCTCCTGGCCACGAAACGCCTGGGGCCTTCCGCCGTGCGGGACGGCTGCGAACGGGCCCCGCACCGCGTCTGGACAGCGGCGCTGAAAGGCAGCCCAGAAAGGTGGAAAATGCGGAGTGGTACGGTACTGACAAAATAAGTAACCGCGAACAGACAGAACTCCTTCCCGTCATGCACTTGGAAAAAAAAGTCACCCAACTAGACAAACTTGAACACAAGTTTGTACAGGCTAAGAGATAAGAGAAAAATTGAAGTTCTTTATTGATAAAATGCATAGTGTTTGAATATCCTGTGTCTAAAAGGAAAGTTGCATCATCAGCCAAAGAAAAGATGAACTATTGCACAGGCAGATACACAGCCAAAATGTTTAGGGTAGTAATTTCAAAAAACAAAACCCCAAACCCGAAACAACAACAACAAAAAAACCCCAACCCATACCAAACTGCACGTACAAACTTGAAGCAGCAGCAAAAGTCGGCGAGTGGGAAGGCTGATACTGTTTTGCCGCACACAAAATAGCACGGCCTCCAAACAAAGCAAAGGTGGAGCGATAATCTATGAAGAGCAAAATTATTATAACACATACGTTGGTAAAAAAGAAGAGGAATGCATCAAGACTAGGTAAAGAAACAAGCTGTTTATGGAAATAAACTGCATAAGGGGCATGCAGGAAAAGGAAAGTGATAATAGAGTGAAATACATGAAATATTTATCACATTCAGAAACGCATAAAATAGATTATCAGAAGCAAAGAAATGACAATGCTAAAAAATGAATACACAATTACATAATACTATTATTGGAAGTGGAGCAAGTGGAGGTGGCGTATATAGGAAACATGGAAAGTTGTACCTATGTTGCATGTCCTGAAAAAGGTTACTAAGATTGTTACCGAGAGCATTGAAAAAAAAAAAATCAAAAACCGAGTTTCACAAAGAAAAAGGAAAATGTAGATAATGTCTTCTGTAACATACGATCAAGGGACAACTATCTATCAGGTTGTTTGTTTAGAAACCATTTTTTTTCCAACACGACAAGCTATTATTCAGTGTCTCAAAAACGAAAAGAAGGAAGAAGAGATCATTATTATTTTCCAATACATTTGAATACTTGGGGGGGAAAACCAGTGTTAACTAGTTCAAACTTTGTGACAAGATGGAAAATAACAACATTGTACTGTTTTTCATCCTTTTCAGAAAAGCCTGATACATTAAACTTCAACAGTGAGCAATACTGACCATTAAAGAAGGTCATCATGAAGGGTGGGAGAGTTTCAGCTGGCAGTAATGAAACTCAGTTTCAGCATGGAGGAAAAGGACATTGAAGATAATTTGAAGATAATTTGAGAGATGCAGAGCTGATTAGAATAGAACAGATATTTACAAATGCGATTTGGAACAAGATTTGGGACTAAAACACCACCTTACAAAAAGGATTGCCAGATATGACAATAGCAAAAAGAAACAAAACCCCAAAAACAACAACAAGAAGAAGATTAAAATCTCTTCTTGGTGTTCACAAACCATGGTCCAAAAAAACCCTTAAAATGTTCAGATTAAACCAAAGTGATTAATCTGAAAAGCAGAGACAGCGAATTAAAGGAACAGGGAGATAACAATCTGATCATACAGGAGCACAGAAGGCCTAATAATGATATTATTATGCACACTAACCAAACACTGACAAACAAATATTCTGTTAATTATATAATCATGCATATGCTTCCTATGCTTGAGATACACGATTATGGAAAATAACTTTCTTGAAACTGCTTATATATACTAAACTTTATAAACTCCCTACAATATGGATTAATCTAATTCCCATGCGTCACTTATGCCTGGTGCATATTTACTACAGACTTTGGAAGGCTGAGTGTGGCACCCTCACTTTGACTAGAAAGTATGAATTACTTAAGGCTGCTATGTCTTGAGACATACAGAGAACCATCAGATATCTCTTATCAATACCAAACTACTTGGAATAAATTCAAAATACAGCTATCTGATTTTCCTTTGACCTATTCCAATTTACACTTCACTGTGTCAACTTTGATATTAAAATGTTCCAATAGAATAAAGATATTTATAATAAAAACATATATAAAGAAGAGAAGATGAATAGATATTGTCATGGATACATATGCAGGCAATCATTTAAACATGCGGCAATAGTAACATCACATTTTCAAAGGTTCTAATCAATGTACAGCTAACAAATATATGCTTAATAAAGCTTACTCATCCTTCATACAGTTGTTGTACTGGGTTTATGATATATAAATGCATTTTGCACTAGGTTGTGTTGAAATAAAACAAATACTTTAAAAGTTGGACTACATTTTTTCACCCTCATGGTGAGTTAACTCTCAAGTACCAGTCTCAGTAGCTGCAAAGCTAAACAAATTCTCCAGAGTGGCACGCTGCCTCGGTGCCTCCTAAGATCTCTATTCTAATCTTTTCTTGTTCAAAATAAATTAGGAAATATGGGCCCAAATCTTGAGGCTTGGCTCTTGTGCAATGCAAACAGAAATGACCTGGCAGCAGAGCAAAACCAGCATGGCTGTGTGTTCTCTTTTATCAGATTTCTTTGGGGAGATCAGCCTGATTGGGTTTTATACATACGTACTTCTGACAGCTCTGCAGCCATTTGGGTAACTTGGAAGCACCAGCCTCTGCTAGCGGTGATGCAGAGCTGTGCAGCATGAGCAGGGATCTCACCGCAGTGGGAATTTGAATGCCTTTTCCCCACTACAAGTGGTGATGCATAGACATCTGCAGCTAACGGTAACTGCTGGACAGCAAGCCAATGAAAATCCCAACCTGTGGCTTCTGAAGGAAAACATCTATGGCAAAAGGCAGATGGCTCCCTGGTGGGCTGGTGCCTACTTGCCACATGGGTTAGAATTGTGGGTTAAGGGGAAGGATGTGCCCTGTTGTCCCTTCCCACACGACCTGTGCAAGCCTCAGTGGTGGCACCGCTGCCGACACAGACCCCGCAGACCTACAAGTTTTGCATCTCAGACTGAAGTTGTTCTTCAGTCTCTTCGGACTGACTTCCCCTCTGTTTTGCCCTGAACAACAATAGTTGCCTGACACCGCTCAAACACTTTAACCAGCCCGACTGCAGCATTCTCAATTTACATGTGACCCAAGAATCTGAGGCGCAGCAACGTGAATCACAGCATTCTGCGGCATCCCCCACGCTGAACTTGAAAGTTACACACCAACCTAGATTTTTTTTGTCTGCAACCTGCCCCAGCCTGGATAGGATGCCTATCAAAAAGCAAAAGTGCTATGAAATGAAATTCATAGCCCTGAAAGGCATCGCACACAAGCTGTCGTCCCCTCTCACATTTTGCATGAGCAATTTCTGCTCGTTTGTGTTCTCTCACACACGATGTCCTGAAACAGTTACGTAAAATGAATATTTAACTTACGATAGTCAGCTGTATTGAACTGCACTTAATTGCTTATTAAATGAAGTAAATTATCCGTACTACATTCGTCAGAGGTGAAAAACCTACATATATGGCTACATGTAGTGCATTCATTAGTTTATGGACCCCAAATCCCTTGGAAAGTATCAGATATCTACACAGAGTCCCATGGTGCAGAATTTTGCAGTTAGATGTCTCAGCTAGCTTGCAGATATGTAAAATCATATACAAACAGACATCTCCCTATTGATTGCCTCTGTGACGAGGCTCGTTTACTCCTGCAAACATTTTCTGCAGTATATTTCCATCATGGAATCTTTTTTTAAAGACAGAGTTCAATAAGCATATGTAAAGAGTGGTTTTGGATAAAGCATGTTCTTTTAGTCAAACTACTTCATCATGAAAGTGTCTTTCATAGCTGTATGTCTATTTTGACTAAGATGCTTGTAAAACTGAAACAAATACATACGTTTGGTGATGCAGCCCCAGCAGTCATTTCAGTTTGCCCCTTGGTGTCAAATGAGTCACAGAGAGGCAAAATGCTGGAAGACAGCCCAACAAAACTGTTTGGCATAATAAAGTGAAGGGCGAACATGACCACTAATGAGTATAGAAAGTCTTTCACCTCTGGTTGCCACAAGAAATCCCATATGGTTGAAATTGTAATAGAGAGGAGTTCACTTTCCCATAAAAGATCACAGTAGTGACTATTAATGGATTAATGACATCAATCTCACTCTGTAGTTGCACAGTTTCTGTCTGCCATGAGGACAAGCTGCATCCACAAGTCTTATCAGCACTGCAACTTCCAGAAACACTATCTACATGTTATTTAACATAAGGCAATATTCTTCATGACTAAGGATTTCAGAACTACTTCCACTTAAAAAAAAAAATAGCATTTTGTGGACCATATCCTCCTCCATCCATAACAGTAGACTAGATCTTTGATGAGTCATGCTTGTAATTTCCATGAGGCAAGTACAACCAACTACTTGCACAAAAAAAAAAAAAAAAAAAGAAACAAAAAATGTAATAGAAATTTATATAATAATATTTAATACAATTAGGAAGCAGGGAGTAAAGACGAAAGCTGGCATCTTAGGATCAGCTATACCATACCAATATCATACATGTATGTTGATCAGGTCATTAATTTCACAGCTGTCTCCCCAGAGATATAATTCTCAATCTTATCATGTAAAGATGTTTAATGTGGGGCATGGGAAGATGAAAAAAAGAGTGGATCCTGTCAAAACCTTGATCATCACAGTACTAGACAACTTTTAGGCATAAGACTAACAGATAATTATTACCCAAAAGAAGAGTTGGTTGATAGGTGGTTATTTTAGGGATGTGTCTGAGGAGAAGCTCTAGTAATTTACTAGGATGTAAACCACGATCCCCAAACATGTAACTCTATAGTTTTAGTTATTTTAGTTGTAAGTTACACCAAGCTATTTCCAAAGTGGCTTGCAATGTTATTGACTGATTCTGCTTCTCTTCCCTTTCCTGAATCTTTTTCTGTCAGCTCTAACCACTGTATTTCAATCCCAGCCAAGAAGAAAAAAAAAAAAAAAAAAAGAAAAGATGCTTTTAGGAATACAAAAGTTTGATCCAACAATTGAGGGTTAAAATGAACTTTACACAGCCAGAGCAAAGCTGCATATCATGGTTCATGGTAAAAAATAGTCTGAACCATTGTGGTTAGCACTTCAGAAGGTTTTTCTAGCATTATTAGCTACAGTTTAGACATTCATGTTGTCCAACTCAAAGTGCAGTGACTTGTTAGATAGGAATACTTCATCAAGTGGACAATTATCTTTTTCTTTGACCTGAGAGTATGAATAAAATCTACTGATAAAAATTGAAAACATGGAAGAGTTTAACTCTAAGGAAATGGTTAGAACTGATTGATGACTTGAACTATGTCAAACTTTCATTATGAAACCCAAAACCACATGAAATGTCCTGTTTCCAGTTTCATTGTTAACTCAGAGCTCTGCCCAGGTTCTGCTACACTTTTTCTAAGGTTCAAAACCTTTTAAGTAAAACTATGCACCTAATTACAGCCAAACTTGATGGGAGTCAATATTCATGGTACATAAAATACATGCAAAATGTGTGGTTTTGGTGTAAAACAAATTGAAAGTTGGTGGTTTTGGCCGAATTTGCTTTTTCTTCTAGGGTTCCTTCTAATCTCAAACTCTCGTGATTCCACAATATCAAAGACTAAATAAGTTTTTCACAATTATCTGTTAATATTCAGAGTTCTTTTAAGGAACAAGGTACTTTTTAATAATCAGGTGCTAACATAAAAAAGGTTTAGCATATGCAGTGCCACTGAGATGAAGGTCATTTATACATGTGGCAGAGTATGCTCAGTTTAAATGCAAACAACATAAGGCAAAAAACACATCACTTCAAAATGTTACTGCAAGTACCCTGCAAACGTTCAAAATATTTGCCCCAATTAAAAAAAAAAAAAAACAACAAGGAGAAATTAACAAATGTGTACTTAAGTATTTAGTGTATTTATTTACTAAAACAACTATGTTTCTAGACTTCCTGTTAAGTGGTTACAATGGAAACAAACTGAGATAGAGAACAACAGTTGGGAACCCACTAGAATGCAATAATTTTTGGGCAAAGTGAGGCTAATGTTTATGACAATTCATTTATACTCATACAAGCACTAGCAGGAAATGCCTGAATAAGTGTGTAAAAGTTAGCTTCTGCATGAAATACAAATATTTGGAGGAAAAGTTTGTATTTTATGTTGACATAAGAATAGCTGAATGGAAAGAAACTGAGTAATGCACGTGAAGTTTCCTAGCAGAACTTCAGCTGTGATAGAAGGAATAACATTTTATACTAATTATTTTCACAGAGTCCATGTTTGTTTCCTTAGGATTTCTTCTAGATGATTTGTTTCTGGCAGGTTATGCTACAAGAAATTTTGAAACATTCTGCTCATGAAAAAGATGTGCATTCTCTCAATTCATTTTTCTTTTATAGGTATACAGAGGGAAAATCTCTCTGCACCATATCTGAAAATGTGTTGCATCAAAGGTTAGTGAAGCCAGGTGAAGAAATGCTCCAAATTATTGTAGTCATAGAAAAGTAATATCCAAATCCACTTAATTCCGTGCTTCTGAAATATGGGACATCTTCAAATACAAGAATCTGTCCATCCATGGCCATGAATGAACTACACGAAAAAACACCGTCATGTCAAATCTGGGACTGAGATTAAAGTCTTTTTGTTATTTTTGTGTAGAAAGAGAAAGAAAACATATTTACCTCTTCTTTTACTTAATACCAACTGGTCATTGCTGTGGGAGTATCACAAAGGTTTACCATCTTTTTTGCTTGATCTAGATCTGTGAAAATCTTTCCCTGACCAAAATAAATATTCTGCCCAGACCATACTGAACTTTTTAATAAAAAGCTGTATAAGCGATCTGCTTCCTTGTGAAATGATTGAAAGAAATTTAATTAACGCCTCTGGAGGGAACGCCTATATAAGTATCACAATCACAAGAATTCACCTATATGCATATATGAATACATATGTACAGTCACAGTTTACCCTGTTGCTTTAATGTCACAACACTACGGGCCAGGAACAGCCGAAGGCAGAAGGAAACTCATAGAATTTAAAATATCGTGCTGACACAATTTTAAGGTTGGATGACATTGTGCAACATATCAGAAGATTAAATGTTGGCTTCATCACAGGACAATTTAGCCCTAGAAAAGGGAGGCAGTATCAAAATGGTAGCAGACAAACAAATTAATTAAATGAGTTTATGCCACATGGACAAAACCATAAAAGAAACAAAAAACACCCTAAACCCAACAAGCAAAAAACACAAAGACGCATGAAAAGCAGTATGCTATGTTAGATGTTTATCTATACATAAGAGACAGGTGTCACAAAAACAAAACAAAAAAATCATGAAGCTAAAGAGAAACTTTAACTCACCAGTTTCCATCTGTTATATCTGAATTCATGCATAATTGATTATCCATGACTGGTAAGTTCTTTTTTTTCACTAGCCTAACACAGTTTTCTAAACATTATGTGTTAAATCACCACCAAAGTAAAGGGTGTTTGAGAAACCGTAAGGGCAGAATAAAAATTTTTTAATGAAAAATAACATGTCAGTTAATAATAGAGCTGACCTATGTTTAAGAGAGAAATTTTAATCATGTGCATATTAAATATTAATAACCTATTCTGTTATTGTTATAATAAGGTTAAGTAAGCTTCTCCATGCTTAGGGAAAGAGAAAAAGTAGGAATATGTAACAGTGAAAAAAAGCGCTGAGAAGCAGAGACATAAGGAAAATGTGTCAACAATAAACAAGAGGAAATGAGAAAGAAGGAAAAGATGAAGGTGGAAACTAATCTCTATGTGTCATTATGACTGCCAGAGTACTGGCAAAGAAGCAGCATCCTTTTATTTCAATTTTAATCATTTCTGAATTTTAATACCCTGCTCCTTTTGTAATTCTCCTGGCATTCCCTATATGCATCCATCCCAGCCAAAACACCAGTGTAAATTAAATGGCACGCAACCACACCACTGATGTAGTTCTCCCAGTAGAACCAATTGAGTGACCAAAAAGCAGAGAAGGTATGACTACTTTGTGTCCCCGAGGACCACTGGCCAATTAAGTAACTTAATGTTCTTCAATTCCTTTAATTTTGAAAAGAAGGGCAGTGGTTAGGTAACCCAGCAATACAGAGCCATTAAAAAAATAAAGCAAGCCAGTAGTAATACAATAATCAGTGACCATCAGGGCCTGGAAAAATGAGTTTGCTCTCACTGGCACTAAGGAGCATCACATGATTATTTAATTACAGCTCTAATTTTTGTCTCGTGGATGGCAACATATCAACAATTAATAGGGCAAATAGAGGAGACTGCATTTTTAAAGAGACAGAACCTATATGAAATACTGCTTCAAAATGCAATTTATCAGGCAGCATAATGCTTCTTAAAGCCTATCATGGCACATACACACATACAAAAATTCTATTGGTTTAATTTTCTTGCATGGTATCTATAAAATTGTCTGGAATGCTTAGAAAATAATAACTAGACCTATATGTATCCTAACTGTCAACTTTAAGTGAAAACGTGGAGTCCATTTCTCGTAGGACATGCTATCCAAATAAAATAGCGGAATCACAAGTTTCCAATATAAAAAGTGTTATTATAAAATTATTACATCTTTTATCCTAAAGAAAGTCAATAAAATACAGTCAATGGGACAGAGATTGATTTTGATTGATTTTACAGTGAGATTTTCTTACAAAACATAACAGAACCAGTGGCTCAACACCAATATTGTTTCCTTTCTGCACAATAGTGCTAGTTAAGAAGTGAAAAACAAAACCCGAAAGAGGATGTACACATGATCAGTTGAAAAGGTCTGCGCTGAAATGGTTGAATGCAAGTCCCGTGGTGCCTCATCCTGCGAGGGCTACAGTGCAAAACGTGAGGAACTGTGGGAAGTTCAATATGTGGAGGAACACTTTTCACAAGCTGCACAATTATAGGGATACATAAATCCTCTAATTTTGTGCATCTGATCTTTCTTGCAAATTTACTCACTTTTCCAGGGCAATATGTGGACCATGTTATGAATTCCAGCAATTTAGAGTATCCAGAACATGTTTCAGACAATATTCAATATCTGATATGGGAAAGGCAAGATCTAAATTTCCTCTAAACATGAATCTGTACTTGTTAAAAACTTACCAAACCACTTTTAGATTATTTTTTAAAAAATCTTCTCAAATTACAACTTAAACATGCTTTTTCACTTGATATTCTAAAATCTATCCTGTGAATAAGCAAAGAAGCACCGAGTTTGGATGCTTGAACAGAAAAAAAACCCCTCACTCTGCTAAACACAGTTTGAGTATTATTGCAAAATGTTTAACTACAGAAGAAATACTATTACAACAAATGCCCCATTCCTCCTGAAAATTGTGTAAAATTAAGTTGTTTTCATTGAAGACATGAACATTGTGGAATGGAGATCTTAATCTATAATCTTAAAAAGAAAGCTGGCAAGCAAGAGCTTGTATGTAAAAGTATATACCATTCTTTTTATGCACTGGTATACAGATAACATGTCTCACAAAGACTGTAATTAAATGTCTACTGTAGAAGTAACACTAAAAAGCATACAGTATTATTATATTACAATGAATCCTTAGAAGCTAGAACTGTCATTTTTTTTTAAGATGCCTTTAATTATTCTTGGGACATTTATCAAGGAAGCCCACCTATGATGAAAAGTGTTAATGATTTAAAATATTTCTAATACAGCTCTCCACAAAAATATTAATTTAATCTTTGATTATAAACATTTGAACACTCACTCTGCAATCCTTCTCCACTTCATCTTTTGTCTTTGGTCTTTCTGTGAGTTTGTGTGCATGCACACTCCCTCGGACTCTCTCTCCCCTCCTGTCTTTCTGTCTTTTATTTAATATATTAGAACTGGGAATGCAGAGCGTGTACGATACTTAGAATTTGTCCCCTGTTCACTGAAAATGTTTTTAATTATCTGGCTCTTACAAACAGACATGTATCCTAAGTGCACTTACTGCAAAGGAAATACCTTTGTCATACCTTTGCATGTGGATTTAAGTAGAGAGCAGCAATTCTTTGTACTTGTGCTGTAGAATGTTTTCCACTCTAGGATTGATTCACAGATATAAAGAATTAATTAATCCTTCAGTGTTCTATGAAACACATGTATTACTAGTTCTGTAGCTGGGCAAATAAACTAGGGGCATATTAATGCTATATTTATAGAGGGATTATGTGCTGCATCTTACTTTTCTTTCATATGAAGTTGTGAGTGCTCAGCGCTTTCAAAATAGAGGTTACGGCATAAAGGGCTGCAAACAAGGCATAGCCAGTTATTTACCCAAGATGACATATATTTTGTCAGGGCTGAAACCAGAACCAAGACTCCAGACACTAGAAAAGATTACGAGACAGTCCTCCAGGTATATATGATCTTAGTGCATCATCACTTCTTCTAGCGAGCAGCAAGTGGAACGACACACAAATGATTGCTGCTGGCCAAATAAATCCTGTCAGAGCAGGATCCTGGGAAAATGAGATGCATTCGAGGTTTAAAGCACCTCCCTCATCTCCTCAGGTCATATCTTGTCATAATGTGCCAAGGGAAAGAGATGGAGCAGATAGTCGCTGGGAGTTATGCAAGGCCAACACAGCTGATAGACGTGGCCCATCCTGATGTTCTGCACCCAGGTGCAACTGGGGTGACTGAGGTCCCTCTGCAGGTGTGCAGACTCTTCTGCCTGTCTAACCTGCAGTTTAAAACAGAAAAGCACGAGGTGGCAAGAGCTAACTCTTGTGAACCTACAGCTGTGGAGGTACATTTCCAATGAAGCTTTACAACAGCTCAGAATCTCCAACAAAGCTTTACAACAGCTCCAAATTCCTTCTTACAGGCTGTCCTAATCCCAGCATGCACAAATGCACATGGTCTCACAGGAAAATTGATCTCCAAAGAAATAGCTGCATATTGGTATTCTAAATAAATAGCTAAAATGTGACCTTGGCATAAATACTAAGTGTTAGTTCTCATCCCAGCTGACCACCTAACCCAGATCCCCTACAGGAACTGTAAAAAGAAAGGTCTACCAACCTATGCAGTGATACATCAGTGTGCATGGGAGGAAAGTCAGGCCCAGCAAGTTTAAAAGAAGATATTTACAATTCATACGGTGCCCGAGGTATGTCACTATGCTCTACTACTGTACTCTACTATTACTATGCCTTTCCTACTACACTGCACCAGATTACACGGATGAAGAGTAGATTACAGTTGGTACAGGGCGCGAAGACCAGATCACAACATATAAACAGGATCAGTACTGACAAGTCGCTTTAAAGACTAATCTCTATCAAGATTTATACCCACTGAAGAGCAACACAGTGCAGAAACCATTGCCGACATTTGCAAAGCAATGAAACAGAGATCAATTAAGTAATGAAGTGTTGGTGATAACCGTGGTAAGCTTAGATGACGCAGGATGGCAAATGTTTGAAAACACCTACATTTTTGAAGGGAACAGTGTAGCATATCCTTTCTGAAGTAACAGTTACAAGTTGTGGTCAGGGCTGTGAACAGTTCGCGATACCACTCACACAGGAAAAGACATACAAGCTAACTTGTTAAGTATAATAATTTCTGAATCTGAGGAAAAAAAAATGGACCTCTCAGATAGAGGTTATTAATGGAATCCTCTGTTGGAGAATTCAGGGAAGCTTTCTGCAATCTGTGGATTAGTCTGATCGCGGTTATCTTCAGTTCGAATGCTAGCTACCTGGATACACTAGTCCAAGATTCAAAGTAACATCAGTAGGGTTTTCTGACACAGACTTTATAAAGTTACAAAATTTCAATATAACAAGCAATAAGAACTGTAAGTTACTCTTTAACCATCAAACTGTTTTACTTTTTTTTTTTTTTTTTTTTTTTAGAATCAGTAGCAACTTTGTGACAACTAAAGTTTAAAAAATGCACTTGATTGCATAGTGACAGATTTGCAGAACATTTTTCATCACACACACATATGTGCTTTCAGTTATTAATAAAATGCTTCTGCCCTTAATCTGCCATTGCCTGAATATACAATTTCAGTGACTTGGATAGACAAATACTGTTAAGGAATTCTGTTTTCCCTGTTTGAGATGCAATTCAAATACACCAAGTAATACTGAATACTCTGTCTTTAAAACTGGCTTCTGCATGCAACAGAAAGGAATACCAAATCACTTCTCTATTAAGTTCCTCTTGGCATGGAATGATAACAAAACTTTCTTTTCTTTCTCACTCCCCCTGCCTTTTCCCCCCCTCATTTTAAAGAAGGAAGAGCCAGCTGTCCTGGACAACACCACAGGTAGATATTAAAATGGAGACAGACATTATTTAGTGGGGACAGGAATATAAATACATGCATAACCTATAAACTGGTGTTTACTTCAGGAAAGTAAGTCATATTTTTCCTCTGATTGCTGTGCTGTCAGTTTAATGCAGCGTAAATAAACAGTAGGTGCATGATAGCTTTAAGTAGAAAGTGTTCATTCCACAAGAGGAGCAGATTACTGAAGCCTGATGCCTATAATGGCAAAAGCAGAACTTCCATTTTACCTGAAAATATAGCCTCCTGTGCTAAGAGACTTGTGGCTTTTCTATTAAACTAATTTGTCAGAATTCTGTGAAAAATATTACAGACTCAAAAGAACTTCACCAAAATCATTCATTTTTGCAGCCCTCAACTAGAACCATTTGAAAAAACAAAAGCCAATCACTCCTCTGTAATTTCATCATCTCATCACTCTAAATGAAAGCTTTATATAATCAACCTGATATAACAGAAAATAAAACGATATATAGAATTGCCTATACTTTGAGTTATTTTGCTCTTATAAATATATTCCCTGACTGAAAGTAAAAAAATTCCCCTTTGGAAAAAGCAATGATTTCTGAGAAGATTGTATATACACTCTACATCTATTAACATAAATTATAAGAAAGTAAAGTGTTCCAGATGTGTTTAAACTGTTGTAGAAGGAAAGTTTGTGTCTTCATTGGCTATATATTAAATATATCTGGAGAGAGCAATGGCAGTTATATACAAGAAGGCAATAAAATGCTTCAGTACTGTCTGTGTTAAAATAGCGTAGTTACTAGAAATATGACTGAACCACTTCAGAAGTCATATTTCCTCCATTTTTAATTCTGAAATCTACTTCTAATATATTTTTCTATTTATTCCTAACTGTTTTATTAATAAAATAATCTCCTTGTTTCCCCCTCCCCCCAAATGCAGCTGGAAACCTTAAGAAGGACTTCAAATTTATCAGACTACAATTAGATTTAAAAACAGGTGACAATAAAAAGGTGACAATACTTCCAAAAAGTGAGTAGTTGATACAATTAGGAGATTTGTTCATTTTTTTTTTTCCAACCATATCAGACTTCAGCTGATCATCTTCTAAATGGCAGTCGCATAAATTTAAACCCCTCTGTATCCCAGACCTGAAATATGGGATGAGTTAGTGCCTATTTAGGACTTTCCTACCCTAAAGAGGTTTTTGTGTGGAGGGAGTAGACTGCCCAGTGTTCCTGGCAGGACTGCCTGTGGTGGTGCCCATGGGATGCTGGCAGGGCACAACAGCAGAGGGCAGGTGCTCAGCAGCTGACCCGCTGGGCCTATGCTGCAAACAAAAAAGGTGCTCTCCTTGCCTACAAGCTCAAGCTAAGGTGGCAGACCCTCTCTGCTTCACATTCTGCCAAAGCACTCTGTCCCATTAACGAGTTACACATCGACTCTGTCTGCTTTAGAGTTTAGAGTGTGCAGCAGCAGGTTAGGCTTCATGTGTATCGCTAAAATAACAGAAGAGGAGAAACTGTGAGAGTCACTTTCCTATTTAAAGTATTAGAACAAAGAATATAAAAAGGAAATGGCGAATTTTTCAAAGTGTCCACGCAAAAAGCATTCCATTTAAATATTTTTTGTTCCAGTAAACTCTTTTGCATACAAAGGACTTATTTATTACATATTTGAACTTGTGGGAAAAAGGGAAGGAATGCACTGATTCCTGAAATAACTCCACAGTCTTTTTGGAGACTTCACTCTTCTGTGCTCTTGTTCTGCTCAGAACAGTTTTATTCCAGGGACAGAGGAATTCCTTGGAGTCAGTTGTTTCTTTTCTACTAACTGTCTGTAGTCAAGAGTGGGCATACATAGCGTACTAGCCAGGGATTTTAATTTCTCTTCTATTGCCTTGTGTTGTGTGTCTGCTATCAGTTTAGATGCACGCTTATATGTGAACACGTTGCATTTTCTTCCTGCTCGTTTTGTTACCTACTCTGCTCTCACTACACATTTCTGCACAACCCTTGCTTCAATGTGAAAAGCAAGGTAATACCAATAACAATCTTAAATAGAAAATGAATTAGAAAATGAGTATGTGTGTAAATGTATTAAAGAGCATATCGGAATATGGAACTGAAAAAGGCACTCTCAAATTCAATAAATAGTGTTGCAGAGTAATTAGAAGACACAAATTGTACAGAACATCCTGCATTCATGTCTTTACACTCTACGCTTACTGTTTCAAGTTGTTTTTGAATAGTGCGCCTGATTTGACACATTTCTATCTGGCGATTGTGTTAAATGCTCAAAGAGATAGTGGAATATCCAAGCACTCCTTGTGCTAACTACAGCTGAAATTTTACACTTATTGTAACCTTTTCTAACAATGTGAGAAAAACAGAGTAAATATATTAAATTTGTTTCACAACAGATGCTTAGGTTGTTAATATTTAAGATGCCTATTCATGCTATTCCTGTCTGCACATTTGTCAAAAATGTAAGCTTGAATGCTAATGTTTGCCAGCAGACTACGGCAGACAAATATACGAATGCACTGTATCAAAATAATATAAAGTAGAAATGAGGGGCTGCCGCTGACTCCCACCCAAGTAGCACAGACGGGAATGAAAGGGCACTCACTGCCCGATCATACGCCCTGAAGTCTCTGCATCCCAGTTTCTGAATTATTTTCACTGAAGCGCTGAGCTCAGTTGTACCGACTAAAACCAGCGGAGAGCTTTCCTCGGTTTAGGCTCATTTCAGCTTAGGAGCCGATGCAAAGTATTTCATCAAAGTTGGATTTTAGTGAAGTTTCTCTTGCAGCCAGAGAAGCCTGAAGACTGGCAGAGGGAAACTCCGGCCGGGCAGGTGCCCGTTCCTGTCGGGAGCGCTCCCCCGGGCAGCAAGCGGGGATTGGCGACAAAGGGACGGCGGTTTGAGCAAAAGCTCGGGTGGCGGGTTTGGAGACGGAGCGGAAAAAAATAATAATAATAAAAATAAAATCCTGGAGCACAGAGGCGAGTTCCTGGCACCGCTCCCCGTGACAGCGGCAGCGCCGGGCTCTGCCGCCGGCGGCCGGGGGGGCCGA